>CAUZXS010005741.1:0-173063 GCA_963585895.1 Sepioteuthis lessoniana | reverse complement strand
TATTATACATATATATATTACATATATACATATATATATACATATACATATATATACATATACATATATATACATATATACATATATATATATATATATATATATATATACATATATATATATATATATATATATATATATATAAGTAAAAAGTTAGCGACCATAGTCGAGGGTGACCCGAAGGCTCCCTTTTCGATAGCTACTACACCAAGTGTAGGGGAGGGGCGCTACTCCATTCCCAGGATTGCTCCATTTTACCCTTGAACCGTACCTTATAATACTGAGTGTTAAGCAAGGTGGTATCAAGTTCCATTTTAAAGTCTTTGGTATGACTCGACCTGGGATTGAACCCAGGCCATTGGCGAACACCCTAACCGCTGGGCCAATGTCCCGGTTACATACACATATATATACATACATACATACATATATATATATATATATATTCATTTTGACTCTTTACCTTTACATATATATCTACCTATCCACACATTCCTAAATATAAATACATATACATACACTCACACACACACACAAATACATATATATTTATCCACAAACATGCACACCTATTTTCACGCACACACTGACATATATATATCTTGACACAGATATACATATGGTTTTATAAAGAAATAATGGATAAAATATTTGCCCATTTCCTTCGAGAAAGAGGTTCAATATTAGGTGGATTTGAAAATTGGTACTCAGTACCTCTTTGCTTTACACTCACCATTAAAAGGTATATGTCAAGGGTAAATTTTACAATTAGAATAAGCAGTGGTGCCCTCAAAAACACCTCATTGGAAAGGTACCCTTCAGATCGTTTTGAGTAAGGTTGCCGATTTTATATATATATATATATATATATATATATATATATATATATATATATACACACACACACAAATATATATATATATATATATAGGTGGCACAATCTAGGAAAAGGAGTAGCGTCCTCATCTACATTCCGATGCAGGAGGTATTGAAAAGGGTGTCTTCACATCGCCATTAACTATGGCCAGCCATCTCTCTCTCTCTCTCTATATATATATATATATATATATATATATATATATATATATATATATATATATATATATATATATATACACACACACTAACACACTCATAACTACACATACATTCTGAAACTCATATGCATTTCTCTATGTACATACACACACATATTTATATACATACTTCCACACTCAATATATAAACTCATATACATGTACATACCTTATAGTGTATAGTGTACAATGATAATCATTAAAATATATTTTGATGATTAACATTGTGTTAAAAATAAACCAAACTGGCTTTTTATATTTTAAAATTTCAGAACCATGATACATATAAATGCATCCTGTTTATACACTCACACAAATGTACCTTAAGATAATTTTTCAAGTATTCTATATTTTCTAAGCAAACAATAGCCCAAGCTTTATTCTAAATCTCTGCCAGTGTATAGTCACTGGTCTAATTAGAAACTATCAAATTATTCTCTTTTAATGCTTATTATTACACTCGACACATTAACACCGAGGAAGTTTGTAGCATCAAGTTGGTAATGTGCATATTTTAAGAAGTTATGTAAACTAAACTGGCGTTTGTTTGTTTTTACCTATTGCTCGCTCGCTCTCACGAAATTGGTTTTTATCAGCAGATCAGGGCTGTTGAGTAGGTTAGTGCTTACAACAGTTTGTCAAAACTGGATTAGTTCCAGAAACTGTTGCACTCATGTTTTCATGGTGAACTTCTTTTTTCTCTCCAGTTACCTTATTCATGTCATTGGATTACTAAATGGTATTATGACAGTTGGTTGTCTACAGAGGCATTAGGAAAATAAAGTTTATCTCAAGGTTAAATGAAATTACAAATAGTACTGATACATAAAAATAGTTTGCCTCTGCAAACATTGAATACACAAAATAAATATTGCAACACAGTTTGTATCATATAATGACCAGGATATATTTAAATCTCTTACGAAGTTGATATTTTTATGATAATAAATACCTCTTCAGATTTAAAGCCAGGAATATGATTACCAAACCTCTCTACCTTATCACGAGTATTCCTGGTTTTTGATTTAATAATATATTAAGAACTAAATCTTAAAAAATATCATTTTTTCAGTTTAAGAAAAATAACTTATGCAATGTAATCAAACTGAGTGAAATCTGAAAACTTCCAAACTGGTTGGTTCAGCTTCATTTAGCATCGATGTGAAGGAAACCAATTTTTTTTTTTTTTTTTTTTTTAGGAAAATGACAAAAAACTTAGCAAGTTAAGCTTAAATTATGAAGTATTTACAATATGTAGTTTAAGTGAATCTGTTTTTAAAAATATTTAAATTTTTTCAATGCTAAAAATTAGGTCAAATAAGATCCATATTTAAACAATTTTAAAAATAGAACATACACATTTTCGTGCTAAACATTTTTCGACATTTTTAAGCTTCGATTTATACATAAATTTAAGTTGATAAATGTTTTGTTTAAAAAATAATCAGTAATTACAAATAATTTACAAAAAATATTTTTTCAGGAACAAAAGGAATGTGTATTTTCATTTTCAAATAAATTTAAAAACGTGCAATAAATAAATAATCAAACAAATAAATAAAATCTAATGATAATTCAACTAATTCTTAAAATGTCGTACCGAATATAATTAGGATTTACAAAGAGAATGCTAAAAAAAAAAAAAAAACACTGAAGTCGAAATATATTTTCTGGGGAAAATCGAAAAATAAAAATAAAACAAAATTAAATTTCAAAATGAAAATAACAGTTTTTTAAGCAAATAAAAATTATCCTTATTGTTAATAGTAGAGTCTAATCTTCATCTAAAAACATTCAGTTTTAAATTATCGAGTAAAAAACATTGACAAAATCAATTGTCGAAAAATAATAAGACTACGAACAAGGTATCATCATCATTCATTGCAGTTATTACATAAAATCATGTTGCTTCTATTCCTTATAATACTACTACTACTCTCTATAGACATGCATAACAACGATATGCACCAAAAATAAAATAAATAAAAAAAGCCTGACGAAAGAGACAGATCATATTTGCAATGGCATCAAACCTGATTTTATTTTTAAATGTACTTTACTATGTGTAATTAATTTTTTAGTATGATACCAGACATAAGACTTCTTGAAAAGAACGTTGCTGTTGACTTATTTATACTCCTTTATGTCAAAAATTATGTAATAAAACACTTAGAAATTCATGCTAATGCAATATGCAACAGCCACTACTAGATGATAAATTAGAATAATACATATATTGTTTTATTTTATCTTTAAGTTAGGAAAAGTTGAGCTAACATCAGACAAAGGAAATGCAGTAAGTGTAGGTTGAAATTTGCTTTGTTTGGAAAGCTATTTAACCATTAACTCTTAAAATGTATTTATTTCTTACATGAAAAAAAGAGTGACATTTTTTGAATCACAAATAAGGTTCGATTTTTTAAAAAATAACTACTCGTTGAATATGTTCAGAGTCAAATCAATGAGTCGACAACCTCATAGCAAATAATTGTCTACCATTTTTACCAACAAGTCTCTTGTCTAATTCTTAATCAGAAAAACGTGTAGAGAGAAAAAAAAAAGATTTTAAGGTCATCGCTTAAATATAGTTTTATAAAATACATTAAAAAAATTTTTAAGAATAATAAAATATATTATCCTTCGTTTTATGGTCGACACAAATTAATAATGGCCCCTTCTTTGTAAGTGAAGTCTAACAGTGTCGATAACATACGGTTTCTCTTTTTATCCAGATCATCAGAAACGTGTCTGTCTTTTTTTTTTTTTTTTAGCATAATCTAAACTAAGCTACCAATTTTCGTTCATCGCAATTATAGAGGAAATTAATATTCTTTCTTCTTTTCCTTACATTATTATTGGTTAGAAATAAATGTCACACGCAACTACTAGAATTACTCTAGTAATGTTTATAGTTTCTAGTAACTGACGATTTATAACAACAACAGAAGTGGTAGCAGTCGTATTTAGA
Source organism: Sepioteuthis lessoniana (assembly GCA_963585895.1). Classification (NCBI taxonomy): domain Eukaryota; kingdom Metazoa; phylum Mollusca; class Cephalopoda; order Myopsida; family Loliginidae; genus Sepioteuthis; species Sepioteuthis lessoniana. Next base: position 169,019 of record CAUZXS010005741.1, on the reverse strand, counting down.
GCGATGAGGAGTAGTAGTGTTTCTCTTTCACAAAAGAAAACAGCTATATAGTCCATCATATCCACGCTACTATTGGTAATTTTTTTTAGAAACACCCTATGCAGCTACTACTTACTTCTTCCCACAAGGATCTAACTACACAACAAAGACTGGCTCATGCAAATTCCATTTACCACTTTTCTTGCTTAACAACAAACCCGTATTACAAGATTAAAGAATTAAATAGGGAAAAAGAGAATTTGTCAGTTTTTTTTTTGTTTCGTTAAGTGTGTGTGTGTGTGTGTGTGTGTGTGTGTGTATATGTTGGTGCCAAGTATGTTATTCTTAGCTCTTGTTTACTGTGATATATATTTACTAAAAATAAATTTCTCTTTATTGGTAAATAGTAGAAACCACTCGACGGAAATTGTTTTAGGCGAATTATGATTCCTACGTAAAAGCTGAATAGTAGCTGAAAGTAAGATTCAGATATGAACATGGTAGAATCGAGCAAGTATGGAAAACTAGTTAATAACTGCAATCACGCCAGACGATCTTCTCTTCACACTAAATTCACCACCCACAGTCCTTGCCCATAAAGGTGTGTTACCGTTTAATCACGTGATTAAGTGTTGTCAGTGGTTCTGTCGAAAAGACTGATCCTCTAAATTTTCAGGATTTTTTTATTTTTTCCCTTGACAAATTTAACTAGATGGTTTATTCTCTGAATTTCATAAGTCTTTAACAAAGACTGATCTAACGATTAGATCATAACCCTTATTTCTTCTTATACTTGAGATATTGGTAAACAAAAACATTAAGTAAAAAAAAGAAAAATAATAAATTTGGTATCAAGGAACCTATTTCCCTTGAAATAAGTTCAGAGTAGTTTCCTTTTTTGTGGGGGAGATATTTAATTTTCTTAGATGAGTGTAATTTTAAAAAAATCAAATAGATTATACTTCAATAGTTAGTATGTGGATCTACATCGCTGAAAAAATAAATTAAATAAAAGATTCCGATGAGAAAAAAATCATTTGTTAAATAAATCGAAACATCTTAAGAATTTTATATAGCTGAAGAAACTGTTCCACATAAACATACGAGAAAGTAAACGAGAATTATAAAGGTAATGTTTATTTTAAGTAGTGTACTGACTGAGATAAGTAAATCTAAATAATTTACCCACACACAAACACACACACACACACTATATATATATATATATATATATATATATATATATTAAAATCATTAATAGCCAGTGGTGCCACTACACGCCATCAACATAGAAATGCTGTTCTCTACTACACATGTACTTAGAAATGAGAAGCGAAACATTTATATAAAGAATATTTCCGTTTTTCATTTATATTGAATTATCAATTTTAAGAGAAACGGACTAATGATTACATTATTTTGAATTAGCAAATCAGCACAAAACAAAAGCAAAATCAAGTAGGAAAAATTACAATCAAAATGTTATCCTTAAACCATAGATTTAAAAAAGGTTAATGATTATTGTTCATTATTCATTGAAAATTCAAGAGAATAGCGTAATTATTTTTCTAATATTTTAGCTATAAAGAAAGATTTCTATTTTTTTCTTTAACCAAATAAAATTGAATGAATACTGTTTTTATTATTATAAGCTTGAAAGCAAATAAATATTTTTAAAAGATGCACGCACATTTATTCACAACCTTTAATTTCAATAGAAAAAGATTACTTTTTTTTTAGTTGTCTTTTTAACACACAAATCCCAAAATAACTGGTTAAAATTATGTTAACTATAAAAAAAATTTCATAAATTTAATCGAAAATCTAACCATACTTTTTATTCTAAATAATGAAAAGAAAAAAAAAGGATTTACTCATATTGTGATCATTTATTTGGAGGTAGAAATACGAGAATTTATTTCTGTTATTGAAATAAATGAAAGCCTGTAAAATTGTTTATATTTATTTATTTAGCCAATTCACTTTTTTTTTCTTTTTTTTTTTTTTTGTCTTACTTTGTCTAATTCTGCGTAAAATATTTGGCAGCATTTTTTTCTTGGTGATGAAAGGAAAAAAACTACGACTGAATTTTTATAAAAGAACTCCAGTCAGAAGAAAACTTTTTTAAGAACTGTCACATATCAAGAAATAATTATTTTTAATTACTATGGATTAGGTGCGTTTATCATGTGACAACCTTATCATTAATCGTACTGAAGACAACCGAGAAATTAAATCAGCATCTGTGAATGATTCTTTTTTTCAAAAAGACGTTTTCAATTTATTTCATTTGAATTTTTTTTCTAAGTATTTTTACTTTAATGACCTCGAAAGAGACTAACAAAAAGACTGTTTGTAATATTAACTAAAGCTTAATTAAAAGATTTAACTAAGAGATAAATATTCTTTAAAATAAAGATGAACTATATATATAACAAAACGTTTTTTTTTAATTTTATTTCGTGACTTTTTATACTTACAAACGTTTTCTTTTTTTCTAATAGATTATATTAGCTATTTATTTATTTTAGAGAGATTCTTAAAAAAACACGGATCCTGTTTATTTTTCTTAGATATCGCAATAATAAAGAAAATGCCTAAAGATAATGAAAGGTTTTCTAATGGATATAAATATAGCCTAAGATAGCATTTTTTTCTTTTTTCAAACAAATAGTTTTGCCTTTTTTTTATACTGACTTGTATTTTCAACGCTACCTTTGTAGTGGACCCTCAAGTTGTTCTGTGACAGCCCGATGTAGGTATACTTGTCCTTAGGACTCCAAGACCGAGGCAATGGAGTTTCGTCCTCATTTACGGCCGGGTACAAAGACTTTAGTCGATCGCCACAGCTCCGGTTTTCTTTATCTTTGGAGTTGTAAGCATTTCCATCAACAAAACTAGACGCCATCATTCGGCTACTAAAACTCGCAGAACCCGGATGTCAGCAGCAGCAGCAGAGGTCGGACGGACGGGCAGCGGGAGTGAAAAAGAACAGCCGACTGATTATTTTTCCTAAGCCAACCGAGGGAGGAGGAATGCTTGTTGCAAAAGCAGCAGGAGCAGTAGCGTAAAGAGCGACGGGGATAGGAGTGTTCGTGATTAGAGGCGCAGAAGTAGCAGCAGCAGAAGCAGCGGTAAGCAACAACAGGAGGAAAATTTGGATAATCTCCCCTTTGTTTATCATTGCAGCCGACAGAGTGAGACACTTGTTTCCTTATGTTTTTTGTTTTAGTTTTCTTTAGCCCACCTTCCTTTCTCAGTTAATCGTAGGTTACTATGGTGACTGCAAACTGGTGACTTTAGTCTCGCTTCAGGTTGAAGCTAAAACTATCCATTTTTTTTCTGTTACAATAACAATTATTTTCAATCGTCGGTGTTGGACAGTGTTTGAAGGGTATAAAAATGCTGGTGAAGAAATTTTACCTTATATCTCAAGTACCGGGTCAGTGATTGTCATATATAGCTACTTGTTTATTTTCATTTAAATGGCAAATAGGGAGAAAGTGTTTTGTTTATATTAATTCTCCCACAAATATGGTTTAATTATTTGTTTATATATTTTACATTTAAAAAGAAATAACATAAAAAACTATCAAAGTATGTATTTGTTGTAAAATTGATTCAGAAGTATCAAAACTTAGCAACTAATTAAAATCTATACTTGGTTGCCATATTGAAAAAATCATTGACCCCTGATTTTCGTGATTATTTTGCTTATTTAGGCACAGAACAAAAATTAGATGCTCTGACCGTTGATGAAAAAAATAAAGAATTTATGGATGGAGCTATATTTTTCTAAAGTATTCATGGCAACATCATTTTTAAAATAATGTGACGTCTTTATTATAAATATATATATATATATATAGTATAGAAACTCACGATTCAAGAGTTTCATGTCAGATGAGCTAATGCCAAGTCGGCTGGAGCTGTAGAATACATTGGCTCTATCTCTCCAGAGGGGTAAGACCCCCTCCTCCAATTTGTGTCCTGGATATAACACTAAACAATCTGATGGTGAGGTTCCAGTAATGCTGGAGCTTTGGGAAATATGGAGTACCCCTTTATTGCCACCACTCCCAGGTCCACTGTGGCCCGGAGTGGTAGCACCTGATAGAGTCCTATCTATAGGTCAAACAGAACTAAACTGTGTACTTAAGCTAAACTATATTGTTTGAAACAGAACTGTTTTGACAAACAAAAACTATACTTATACTAAACTGAATTGTTTGAAATAGAACTGTGTGACTAAACTGAATAACTTGAAATAGAAATTAAACTGTCTATTTATGCTAAATTGAATTATTTGAAATAACGTAAAGTTGGCGACCATAGTCGAGGGTGACCCAAAGCTCCCTTTTCAATAGCTACTAGGTGTAAGGGAGGGCGCTACTCCTTTCCCCGAATTGCTCCACTTTACCCTTGATCTATACCTTATAATGCTGAGTATTAAGCAAGAAGACATCAAGTACCATTTTTTGAGTCTTTGGTATGATTTGTCCTGGGATTGAACTCTGGTCTCCCAGGCCATTGGCATTGAAATAGAACTGTTTATTTGTATTAAAATGGATTTGGCATTAAATAACCTACAAATGTTGATATGCCATAAAACCCAAACAAACAAGAACAAACCCACTTCCTGCTCACTTAGGTGGTATCGTCCAGTTCACTCCCACCACCACTTGGATGACCAATCAAGTCTAGTGGTGATTAACAAGTCTTGGTTAATTGCTGTTTTCAGTCCGAAGTACTCGACGAAGCATGCCTCGTTACACTTTAGAGGTCCTTGTGATGTAATGATAGCCATCATAAGAAATGAACATGACAACTTGAATTAAAATTTTAGACCAGGCTGTTTGCATTTAACAGTGCTAATACCCTTGGGAAAAATATGCATTTAACTATTCTCCTTCCAGCTATGGGTAAATAGTAGGGCAGGCTGTACTCTTTAACCTTGCACAACCTGAGGATTGAACAGGCAGGGAACTAGGTATACTTCTTTGACCAACATTTTCATCTACTAGGCTTCAGACATTGACCCAAAAGACAATCTAGTGATGGTAACTTAGAATCTTAAATATCATTTGTCTGCCTCTTCAACTGAAGCAGAATTATCTGTTGCAGGGCCGATAAGCACATCGACCCCGCAAGCTGTTTTAGTTAAGCATACAAGTAATGACAGCCAAGAAAATAATGAAGGAAACAAAAAGGCAAAAAAACAGCATAACAAATACAACAGTTTATTCATCAAGTTTACCAGAATAGATATAAGTTTGTGGATAGATGTTGTAGTCGTCAGCTAGGTGGTTGATGTTGGTAGCTGGTATGGTCGAAGTTGTAGAGCGGCTGCTAGATGATTGATGAGAGCAGCTGGTGTTGGCTGAAGTTGTAGTGCTGCAGCTGGATGATGAGGAGAGCAGCTGGAATTAGCCAAAGTCTTGGTGTGGCAGCTGGATGATCGATGAGAGCAGCTGGTGTTGGCCGAAATTGTAGAGCCGCAGCTGGATGATCGATGAGAGCAGCTGGTGTTAGCCGAAGTCATAGTGTGGCAGCTAGATGATCAATGAGAACAGCTGATGTTGGCCGAAGTCATAGTGTGGCAGCAAGAGGATCAATGAGAGCAGCTGGTATTGGCCGAAGTCATAAGGCGGCAGCTGGATGATCGATGAGAGCAGCTGGTGTTGGCCAAAGTCGTAGTGTGGCAGCTAGAAGATCAGTGGGAGCAGCTGGTGTTGGCTGAAGTCGTAGTGCGGCAGCTAGATGATCGATGAGAGCAGGTGGTGTTGGCTGAAGTCATAGTGCGATGGCTGGATGATTAGGAGTGCAGCTGGTGTTAGCCGAAGTCTTGGTGTGGCAGCTGGATGATCGATGAGAGCAGCTGGTGTTGGCTGAAGTCGTAGTGTAGCAGCTGGATGACCAATGAGAGCAGCTGGTATTGGCCGAAGTCATAGAGCCATAGCTGGATGATCGATGAGAGCAGCTGATGTTGGCCGAAGTCATAGTGTGGCAGCTTGATGACCGATAAGAGCAGCTGGTGTTGGCTGAAGTCGTAGTGTGGCGACTGGATGATCGATGAGAGCAGCTGGTGTTGGCTGAATTCGTAGTGCAGCGGCCTGATGATGAGGAGTGCAGCTGGTGTTAGCCGAAGTCTTGGTGTGGCAGCTGGATGATCGATGAGAGCAGCTGGTGTTGGCTGAAGTCGTAGTGTGGCAGCTTGATGACCGATGAGAGCAGCTGGTATTGGCCGAAGTCATAGAGCCACAGCTGGATGATCGATGAGAGCAGCTGATGTTGGCCGAAGTCATAGTGTGGCAGCTTGATGACCAATGAGAGCAGCTGGTGTTGGCTGAAGTCGTAGTGTAGCAGCTGGATGACCAATGAGAGCAGCTGGTATTGGTCGAAGTTGTAGAGCCACAGCTGGATGATGAAGAGAGCAGCTGGTGTTGGTCAAAATCATAGTGTGGCAGGTAGATGATCAATGGGAGCAGCTGGTGTTGGCTGAAGTCGTAGTGTGGCAGCTGGATGATCGATGAGAGTAGCTGGTGTTGGCTGAAATTGTAGAGCCACAGCTGGATGATCGATGAGAGCAGCTGGTATTGGCCGAAATCATTGTGTGGCAGCTTGATGATCGATGAGAGCAGCTGGTGCTAGCCGAAATCATTGTATGGCATCTTGATGATCGATGAGAGCAGCTGGTGTTGGCTGAAGTCATAGTGTAGCAGCTGGATGACTGATGAGAGCATCTGGTCATGGGCGCACTCGTGGTGTGGCAGCTGGAGGATCAATGAGAGCAGCTGGTGTTGGCCGAAGTCGTAGTATGGCAGCTGGATGATTGATGAGAGCAGCTGGTGTTGGCCAAAGTCGTAGTGTGGCAGCTAGATGATCAATGAGAGCAGCTGGTGTTGGTCATGGTCATAGAGTGAATCGGTTAGGCTTGGGCTTTGCAGTGCCCTAGCTGTGTGGATGTATCGGGAAGTTTAGCTGAGGCTTTGACATGCCAAAGCTCTGTACTATCGTGCTAAAGGGCCGGGAGGCAGCAGCTAAGATTGGTGGTATCTTAGCGCTGCACAGATAGGAAAGCGGTAGCTAAAGGCTAACCCATGCCTTTAGTGCTGCGCAGCCGAGCAAACAAACGGGATCGATCGAGTTGGTTAAGATCGGGTGGTCTTAGGATCCTCTTTGTGTATGCCCCCTGGCCGTCTGCTTCGATGAGTCCGTAAGGACCATCAGAGATACTCCAACCTGCAGAAGGAGACCTCCTGTGGTCCTTAAAAGGACCTTTTGGCATATCTATGTGATGGAAAGCAAATGCGACCACAAGAAGTAGGATTCAGCCTTGAAGTAAGGCGAATGCGACCACAAGATGTAGGATTCAGCCTTGGGGAGCCTTACTCTGAGAGAAAGCTCCTGTGAGCTTCGTAAAAGGATCTCTGAAATTTTCTGATCTTGGAGCTATGTTTATACAAAGGGAAAAGTATGTCACTCTGCTTGGCTACGTAGAAATAAAGTTTGTCTATTAAAATTAGTCGTGAAAGTAAAGTCTTTCTTTAGCCTGAGATAGGCTACAATCGCCAACTTTTACTATCCTACTCTGTTAAAGTTTGTGCATTTGTGTCTTGAGGATGACAAGAAACCTTCAAAGACTGTTTTTTTTTTGTTTTGTTTTGTATTGATACTAATTTGACCTCAGACACCAACATAGACTATGCTAGGTTGATTTTTGAGGCCATCTGAGATCATTGGAAGCCATCAAATGGCAAAATATACCATTTCTAGCTAGAGTAAGATAAAGACTTTTGACATCATAAACGGTTGGATGGATGAGCTTTTGTAACATTGTAAGCAAATGGTGCTGATGTGCGAATAGATAAGTTATTGAAAAAAAGCCAACAGCCAGAAGAAATTTCTATTGACAAAGTTCAATATCTCATCTAGTGGGCTAGATATAACAAGATATGTATTTACCAACGCCTCCACATAAGCAGGATTTGACACAAAGTCAATTTTTTAAGTGGAGTTTAACAAGTTTGAATTCAGAGTTTTCCTTCACCTAGACTGGTTACCATACCAAGGTTGAAGGGCCCAATCTGCCCTACTATTTAGCCATATCTGGAAGGAGAATAGTTGGATCCATACCTTTTCCAAGACTATTTGTGCAAAATGAAATACAAACAGCCTCATCCAGGAATTGAATTCAGATCACTAATTCCATTTGCTATGACAATAACTTTTATGCTAAACACACCTCTTTGTATTCACTCAACCCCTCCACCATAGGCAGAATGTGGTAGAAGGTCAATTTCTGATCAGATTTATAGCTTGCTTGAGTTTTCCTTCTCCTAGACTGGTTGCCTAACCAAAACAAAAGAACATAGTCTGTCCTACTATTTAACCATAGCTGTAAGAACAGATAGATGCATGCTTTTCCTAAGAGCTTTAGTGCAAAATGAAATGCAAACTGCCTTGTTTAAAATTTGAACTCAGGTCACTAATTCCATTTCCTCCGACGATGACAGTTACACTAAGCGTGCCATGTACAAGTATATCAGTATAATAATGATAACATGTTAACTCCATGCTATATCTATGTAAGTGTGAATATACTTTTACTAAACATAATTGATAGCTTATATTTTTGTTAACTGAAAGAGGAAATGCATTGTTAACTGTATAGTGACCTTTTTAAATGTCAATCTCAATAGTTTCGAATAAGTCATTTAAATAAATCTTACCACATTTTGTTACCCTTAAGTCTCAAACTTAAACCAACTACAAAGGGTACTCCAAAAGTTATGCTTCTTGTTTATTTGTACAGAAACTAAAGTAAATACACTGCCTTGTCAGCAGGGCTTAGAATACATTGAGTGTACCCCCACCCCTGCAGAGGAGGTAAGACCCCCCAAAAAAAATAAAAGGGTGTCCTAGGTATGACACTAAATTGATTTGGGGATGACATTCCAGTTCTGAAACTTTGGGGAGTGTGGAGTACTCTTTTATTGCAATTACTCCAAGGTTCACATTAACTTGGATAAGTAATACCTGTCAGGCTCTCATCTATGGACCAAATAGATCTATTTGAAAATTATTAGTATTGGATAAGAATACATGAAACCATATACCAGTGTGCAAACAAATAAATTAGCTTAGGTTATTTGGTTTAATGGCATAAGAACTCTTGCTTATTTAATGCCAAATCTTGTTTATACATATATTATATATAATTTTTAAGTGAATAATTTATAGTTGACATTTTTTAACTGAGCCAGAGCTCATTTGTTTGCTCACAGTTAAATGGTTTCGAGTATTGCTATTTATTGTTTACTCAAAGTTAAATGGTTTCAAGTATTGCTATTTATTGTTTGCTCACAGTTAAATGGTTTCAAGTATTGCTATTTATTGTTTGCTCACAGTTAAATGGTTTCAAGTATTGCTATTTATTGTTTACTCAAAGTTAAATGGTTTAAGGTATTGCCATTTATTGTTTGAACACAGATATATGATTTTAAGTATTGCTATCGAGCAGTAATAATTCTATTTGCCACAGATACATGGTTTTAAGTATTGCTATCTAATAATTCAATTTAATATTAATCATTTTTTGCACACAATTAAATGATTTAAAGTATAATGAATGATTAAATAGTTCTATTTGACCCATAGATGGGACCCTAACAGGTACTACTATTCCAGCTCCAAATGCACCTGAGAGCAATAGCAATGAAAGGGTACTTCACATTACCCAAACTCCAGAACGAGAGCCTCATCATTAGATGAATGTTATATCCAGGCAACTTGTTGTATTCTACAGCCCTACCCAACTGGGCTACAAACAAATTGAATTATTAATGTTAGGAAGTCTTAAAACCAATAACTTGTATTGAGAATAGTTACCTGAAGCTATTATTAAGTAAGGATTATTATTATTAGTTACTTAAAATCGTGCACTTGCTTGCAAATTATTGGTGTTAAATATAAGTACTTGAAACCATATAACTGTTGAAATACAATATTATTATTAAATAGAAATAGTTACTTGAAACCACAAAATTGTGTATAAATTATTTCTATTAGAAATACTTGAAACCATACAATAAAAAAAACTGCTATACAAGGATCTCAAACCATAGAGCAAGTTTTAAACTACAAACACTATTTTTTCATATCATTGATATGCATTTAGAACATCAGTGATGTACAAGACCCTACATACTCTGCTTATTTGGTTAATTTGATTTATTTATGAGTGTTCATAATCATAATTACATATATTTTCAACAACCCATTGTAATCATTTCTTTTTTTATTTGTCTATAATGATAATCATTTGTTTGCCTCCAGTTTTATGCTGTCAAGTATTCTTATCTAATACTGATTATTTATAAACAATTACATGGTTTCAAATAACTATTCCTATTTAATAATCATAATCATGATCAATTGTTTGTATACAATTATATGCTATCAGATATTATGACAGTAACTGCATCCAGTGGTGAGGCTCCAGTTCTGAATTTCTGAAGAATGGGTAGTACCCTTTCATTGCCATTACTCCTAGGTTCACTGATCTGGAGTGGCAATACCTGTTATTAGTATTTGATAGGAATACATAAAACCATATAACTGTTTGCAAATTATTTGTATTAGATAGGAATACTTTATACCATGCAACTTAGTTCTAATAAATGATTATTACTGATAAATGTTTTAAAAATGTGATGAAAAAAATGATTGCAGTGAAACATTGAAAATATAAATCCTTATGATTATAATCGAACATTTACAAATGAATTCCATTTTGGCATTAAAAACCCATAAAGAGTTGATATGCTGTTAAACAAATAAACCAAACCAAAGCAATGTCTTCTTTATATGACCCTTAATTTTAAACCCTAATGTTTTGTCAAACTTCTTATAATCTGTCTATTGCAATAAAAAAGAAAATAACCATCAGAGATGAATTCGTGTGAATCAGTCTCAACAAAGTCAGCAAAGAATGTCAATAAATTTGTTATATCCAACCTTGTTTTTGTTTTCCTTTACAATTTACATTTTATTATTAAATAATCCACAAACAAAAGATTAAAACAAAAAAATTAGTCATATTTTTCTTTGAAGTCAAATATTTTATCAGAGACAAAAGGTTTTAGATTCTTATCATTTTTTTTATGGGACTATTTCGCATATAACTTAGCATTTCTGTCTGTCTATAGTTACAGATGGCATCATCAGTTATGTTGATGGACTAAGAATGCAGGGGCATTGATCAACTGAAATCCCTTTAGATTACTTAAGTAAACAAGGAAAAATGACACAGATGGCATAATGAGATCAGCCTGCAAATTTCAAATTCTGGATAAGACTATTTGCATTTCATTTCAAGCTCATGCCCTTATGAAAAGCATGAATCCACCTTTTTTCTCTCAGCTATGGCTCAATAGTAAACTGGGTTCTCTAGCCTTGTTGGTAGACAAAACAATCAAGAAGAAGGAAAAACTCTGAAAGTTATATGGTCCAAAGTGCACACTGATAGGGATCTGACCCCAACACTTGGTTAGAAGAATTTCATTTTTTTATGGTTGATTTTCTTGGACCCAAAATAACTGGCAACATTATTTTTTCTTCATGTGACATTATTATGAAAGCTCAGCAAAATTTATCTCAATGAACATCTTAAGGCATGAAAATAAAACAAAGTTATTTGAGTTAATGAGATAAAATAATTGTTCATGATGATTGATGAAGTCAGGATGTTGAGTCCAACCAAAGTCAAGGACAAATGACTTGTTCAAAGAGAATTTTTATTGCTTTTATTGCTTTTAAATAGACTTAAGAGACTTCAGGATGAACCTGAAAAGCCCTAGACACAGTCACCACTGATATATACATACATATATTCAATCACAATTAATTTGGTATCACAACAGAACAATGAGAAATTTCATTAAAATGGTAGCACAAGGCATTTTATAAATTCAAATGTATTCATGATCTATATTCATGGACAATAACAAGGTAGACTGATTATAATTTTTTTTTACTTTGGTCTTCTCTGTTCTTTGGGTCAATTCATATTCTTTCTCCATTTTTCAAATTCTTTTCTCTTCTAACTTCTTCTTTTTCTGATAACTTACATGATTTGAAAGGATTTCAGTCAACTTATGCTCCTGCATTCTCAATTCTTATTCTCTTTATTTTTTGCTTTCCATGCTTTCTTTTTTCTTTCTTTTATTTATTTGAATCCAAAGGCAAGCAGAAATACCAATCTATATGTAAAGAATCCAACTATAAGTTATATATATATATATATATATACATCTAGAAAAAAGTAAAATGGAAGAAAGATATATGTTGGTATATTTGTTCATTTATTTTATACCAACATATATTTTTCTTCCATTTTATTTTTTTCTAAATACATTCTGTTGGATTCAATTCAGTCCACTACTATGTCAGTGGAGCTGAGAATATGCTCCTGCAGAGGAGTAAGATACCTCTACCAAAACAAAGGATATTCAACATGAACACAGATCCCAATAAAATTATTATGCAGTTGCAAACTGGACTGGAAATTACTTTATTCTTTCAACTTGATCACTTCAAATGTATTGCTCTAAAAAAGAAAACTGTTTTGGCAGGGTTATGTTATATATATATATATATATATATATATATAAAGTATGATCAACAGATATTGAAACTGAATCTTTAACATTTTTAATTATAAATTATATAAAATGATAAAGTCTAGACAACAGTCTAGATAAGTCAATGCCCATTCATAATATTTTTTAAGGTTGGGTTTCTTTACTTGAAAGAAGAAGTTTAGTTACTGTTTAACCCATTGCTGAGGGGTTCATGCCTTTCCCGAGGATATTAATCTGAAAGTAAACAATAGTAAGATAGAAGTTCAAACTCACTTGCTCCAATGTCCAGCATGTTAACCAAGATGCAACAGGGACTACGCTCAGTTCTTTTTAGTCAGCAGTCCAAGTATTTTTGGAATGTAATATTTTTGATGAAATGTAGAGTTGTGCAAATGCTGTAATCTTCATACTCATCAGATCTTTCTCTGTGACATTTTTTGTTTCCTAGAATGGAAATTGATTTAAAAGTTTAGATTTAATGAAATAGAAAACAAAAGATATGACAGGGCAGGTTTACACTATAAAAAGGAGAAGTTTCAGAAGTCCTTCAACCAATGAAAAACTAACTTAAATAAGAGTGTTGAAGGCCAAAAATGTATGTTTCATTCATTGATGATTTCTGTTTTGGCAAATACTGCTTCAGCTTCAATACTTTTTGAATACACCATGTATATATTAGGTTGTTTGGAAAATAATGTCTGATTTTCAAATCTTTTATTCCTGAATTAATGAACTTAAACAATGTTTTAATCAGTCAAACTTTGATCCCTAAACATCTATGCATTTCTGCCATCAATTAATAAGGTTATTTATGCATGTACAATAAATATCTAAAAGTTCTAATGCTAAGAAATCTTTAAATGCTGTTTTTACTTCTCCTTTGGAATGAAATGTTTTTTGGCCTAAAAAAGTGTCCAGATGCTTCAAAAAATGGTAGTCAGTAGGAGAGAGAAGAGGAGAATATGATGGATGTGGCAAAGTCTCATATCCCAAGTGAGTAAGCTTCTGCAGTGTCATCTTGGCAACATGTGACTGAGGATTGTCATGAAACAAAATTATGACCAAGCTTGAATTCATGCAAAAAAGTAAATGCATTACTTCTTTTTTCATGTTCATGATTAGAGACATATAACTTTCAAAAGCAAATTCTGAAAGAAGTAATAAGAAATTAGCAAAGAGGACAATTTAATAATTAGGAATGGGAATTTATTTATTCATCTTCTATTAAAATATTATGTTAGAATAGAATTTAAACAGTTTATACTAAATCAGACTATATTTTCAAAACAACCGACAACATAATAATTTTAATAATATATGTACAAAAATATATAGTTGGACAATACAGAATATCATCTTAAGAATTTTTGTTATATCAAAATAGATAGACTTGAGAGAGTAACTCTTTGGGCTGAGCCCAAAAAACCCTACCCCCTGAGTTGCCTCTATTTCCAGCATCTTACCAGAGTCCAGTAACTAATCGGAACCTGCCTTCACATGTTCTTAGAGAATTTTTATTGCTTCAAAATAGACTTGAGAGAATAGGTCTTCAGCCAAGCTGCCACTGATAATATTCTACGTATGAATATGATTTGTTTGTTTATTTGTTAAGGTTTTATGGCATATCAACCTTTGTAGGTTATTTAATGCCAAATTCTGTTTTTACATATATCAAACCTAAGATTTCTAAACGAATATTTTGTAGATAACATTTTAGACGAGCAAGAGCTCATTTGTTTGTGCACGATTTCAATACATATTCTTTGGTACAACCCTGTCTCTCTCAAGAAGGATAGAAAGTCATCCATGATAACGTTCTGGAACAGGTCACTCAAACTATTTACCTTGAAAAATCGCTTTCTGATGAGAGCAAAAGATCCACATTCTATGAGAACATGTTTAATGGTGCAAGGCATTTTACATATCAAACACTGTGATTGTTGTTCCTGTTTCAGTATGAAAGGGTGAGTAAGCCTTGTGTTACCAATACACAATCAGGATATAATGACTTGTTCGCTTCTTGATTTTCTGAAAGCTGGTCTCCATTCTCCCAAAGTGGGGTATATTTATGAGTTTGTGTCTATCAAATGTGGATCTTTTACATAGGATGATGGTTAGAGTGTTCGCCAATGGCCTGGGAGACTTGGGTTCAACCCTAGGTCGAGTCATACCAAAGACTCAAAAGATGGTACTTGATGCCTCCTTGTTTAACACTCAGCATTATAAGGTATGGATCAAGGATAAAGTGGAACAATCCAGGAAAAGAGTAGCGCCCTTTCCTACACCTTGGTGTAGTAGCTATCAAAAAGGGAGCCTTCGGGTCACCCTCGACTAGTTGCCAACTTTACTTACTTATGAAGCAATGTTGGTCAAAACATTTTCTAATGGATGTCCATTTGAGTTTCTTCAAGTTGACAGCTGTCCACTTGCTGATTTCTAGTCACCCCCCACCATGCATAAGTTTGCATAAACAAGTTTATTATATTAAACTTCTTTGTAGCTTATTCAACCTACAGAAGTATGCTACATTGTTTGCTCCAAGTCAATTGCAATCTCTTTTCAATTGAGTCTGCCTACCGAGAGAATAAGAACTAGACTTGTAAAGTACATATTTGTCAATGCTTAAGCATACATGTTTACCAGTTGACAATACATCATAGGATAAGACCCCCCACTTAAAAAAAACACCTGACACAACCAAAGAAAAAGTCAACAAAAATATTACTTTGACAGTTTGCAAGGAAGAAAAAAAAAGTACAATATCCCACCCAAAAATATCTTGAAAAGTCAAAAGATATGAACTATGAAGATCATTAAATAAGTTTCCAGACTTTTTTCGTATAGGCACTTTTGTTGATAGTACACACATGAAACTCTAGTCCCCTTCAAAGTAATCTCCTCCGGCTGCAATGCACTTGTTGTACCATTCCGACAACTTCTGGAAGGCCCTATGGAAGTCCTCTTGTGTGAGCATGTCAATGACCTTTGTCACAGCCTCTTTCATCTCCTCAATTGTTTCATAACGACAGCCTCTGAGCTTAGGGAATAACCAAAAGTCACAGGGAGGAAGATCTAGACTATAGAGAGGGCAAGGAACTGTCTTGATGCCCATCTTGGTCAAATAGTCTGTGACAAGGATGGAGTTGTGGACTGGTGCATAGTTCTAGTGGAAATGCCACTGACCCGATTTGAAGAGTGCTGGTCTCTTCTGACGGAATCTCTTCCTAAACTCCCTTAAAACCTCAACATAGTAACCCTAAGCCTAACCCTTTGGCCAATCAACTCTGGTGTATTGACTTCCTTACTCCTCCCACACCTCTCATCATCCCTCACAGACTCCCTGCCTTCCTTGAATCTCTTATGCCACTCAAAAACTGATGCTCGATTCATGCAAGATGCTCCAAAAGCAGTCTGAAGCATTCTATACGTTTCTATGGCTTTTTTTCCAAGTGTAAAACAGAATTTTAGTGCATATCATTCTTCTAAAGTGTCCTCACATCCAGATTGCATTTTTGAAATTCACCAGCTGTGACAATCAGGCTTTAGTAGGGTGTATTCCAATTGCTGCTGTAGCTGTTCATTTGAACCTAAGATCATAAAAATTGGTCAGTCATCTCATAAGATGTATAGCAACAGCATACTGAATTTTCCAGAGTCTACAATAATTTTAAATGCCTGTACAAAAAAAGTCTGGAAACTTATTGAATGCACCACGTAGATTATAGCTTGGAGATAATAACTTCCACCATGGCTCCAAGATTGCTCCATCACCTGGCACATGCTTTCCTCACTGTGTCTCTGAGATCTTTGAACACCTCTTTATCTTAGCTAACAGCTTGGCCTTGGTGCTTTAGACAGAGCAGTTGGTATCTTTCTCAACTGTGCTCCTCACATTGGATTACCATCTGAGGGATTGGGAAACCATAAATTGGAGCTGGTGAAGTCATAGAAACTCTCCAACCATCACTTTTAAGTCTTTCCTGTGGTATAGCAATGAGCCAAATCCTGTTGCGACACATATAGTTTTCTAGAAGCAACCCTCTCCCACCAGGGTTTGATCACAGTCTTCAGCAGCTTTATAGTGCCATCTGAATTGAGCCCAAGGCCTTGTTCAAAGATATGAGGCAGCATGACATCACCCTCATTGGTGACACATTCAAAGACTATCTCAATTTGGGGGAACTTGGTTTTCATGATACAAACGAAAATATATATATTGTAGGCAAGTCACCTATTGTTCTCAGTGCTATGCAACCAGTACTAGCAGAAGTTCTTTTCATGAGAAGAACCAGATCATCCCTAGCACAACAGGAGCTTCTTTACCTTCACCAAGCAGTTCATCTTGGCTGTCAGAATTTGTCCCTTACACCTTTTGTATGAGTTGTAGTGAAAGTCCACATTCAGGGCCAGCTTCATGGTGGAGTCACCAAGAGTTGCTTCTCTCACTAAAACCTAGATTCCTTTGCTTGGATTTTCTGACACCTGGTCCTGCAGTTGTTGGATGAATTCCAATGCGCAAACAAAGTCAGAACACTTGTTATATACCTTTCTGTTAATCACACTTTTATGGTCTCTATTGTGGTTGTCCATGTCACATCTCAGAGCCTTTACTGTGTCCACAAAGCATTAAGCAGTGATCATGATGTCAGCATTTTGATACCAGTTATGTATCATCTTGGTACAGATAACTCTTTTCTAATATTCAGATGGCTTCCAGCCCTCCATTACCTCTAATTTTTTTCAACCATTGAGATATGTATATATATATATATATATATATGTATATATATGTATATGATAAATATAATTATATATATATATATGACATAAAAAGTAAAGTTGGTGACTCCCTTTCCATTAGCTACTACACTGAGGTGTAGGGGAGGGCACTACTCCTTTCCCTGAATTGCTCCACTTTACCCTTTATTCCTACCTTATAATGCTGAGTATTAATTAAACAAAGCAGCATTAAGTTCTAATCTTTGAGTCTTTTGTATGATTCGACCTAGGATTGAACCCCTGTCTCCCAGACCATCCAGACCATTGGTGAATACTCTACCCACTAGACCAATGGTATATACTGTTACACCGCTATGTGCCCCATGGGCTTGCAGGGTGCTGTTCATTCTCACCAAGTTCACCAGTTAATGCAGGGCACAGATGTTGGCTGTGGTTTGCCAACGCTATTTAATGTCACAGATATCACCAACTCCCTAGCTGAACCACATTTTAAAGCCACCAGGTGGGTTACAGGTGAACTATTAAAAGTCAACACAGCTAACTGGCTAGCTTTCTTCCTAAAATACGAGGTCTTCGATAAATACAATGCTTCCGCAACAAAAAAAGGACTCTGAACTGCCGTGTTTGGGTTAACAAGATTAATAACAATATTCTTTTATTGAATAAAAGAAAGAAACAAAGAAAAAAACAATTCCGGTGAAAGTCAGGAGCGAGAAAGTCTTTCTGTATCTCAGAAGAGCCTCCATTAAAATATTTGTATCCCAAATTTGTCTTTATTCATGTCAGCATGAATACAGCAAGATAAATTTGAATATACTTAAATTGTACATTCACTTACTGGGGATTCCATGGAGTTTATTCTTTTCCCTTTTTCCTCTCATTATTGGGTTTCCATAACACATTGGTAGAAGGATACATGTCCTATTTCAGATAAGACCAAGATTAATTATTGTTTCTTTCCTCGTGGACAAGTCTTTTCTTTAGATATTTGTTTAACGAGGCACACCATACCTCGGAATTTGAGTTCATTCAAAGGAGAAGCTTTTTCTTTTCTCTCATTGTTCTCTGCACGGCATGACTTTGGAATTTGGATTTCCTCCATATCCCAAATTATGTTCTTAGTTTTTCAACAAACAAGAGGCAACTGCTTATGTGTCTTCATCCTTCGATGAGTAAATGGCAACTGTTTAGTTTCTGTAGTTTGAAAATTTACCATGTGTTGGCTTTTTGGCAGTTTCTTCCTCAGTATCAATCATGATCGCAGGTCTGCCTCTCCGCTGCTGATGCATACATGGCTAATAGAGAGGGTTGAAGAGAAACAGCCCTTCCACTTCCACTATTCTGCTTACTACTATAGTCTGCTGATTCTTGCTTGCCACTATAGTCGGCCACCGGCTGGCAAGCCACACCTCCTTCCCTCACAACCCAACGAATGTATGAGGGTGTCATATTTCCTCGTCACAATATATATATATATATAAAACTTTTCATTGTAGGTCCAAAGAGAGAAAGAAATATTTTCAAATGAGTAGGTCCACGAAGAGATTTGTACTTTTTAGGATTTATTTCATTTTTTTTTGTTCTAACATGCATGCTTACATACGTATATGTTTCCAGCTTGTGACTTTCGTCAGAGAACACATATAGTACAAGGCCTTAAGTCTCATTGAGTACCCCATTAACAAGACCTTGTGCCATATATGTTCTCTGACAAAAGCAACAAGCTGGAAACATGCACATATGTAAGCATGCATGTTAGAACAAAATGAATATATCCTAAAAAACTATAAATCTGTTCATGGACCCACTCATTTTAAAATATATATATATATTTACATTAATTCATTAGTAATCCCTCTCATCATAAAATGTTGATCAGATTTAATATATATCTTCACTTTAATCATTTCCTTCAGCTTTAGGTGTAAAATACACTGACTGCAACTCTGAAGAGGAATAAGATCCCACTCTCAACTAATGTCCTATGTATAACTCTAAAATATATCTGATAGTAATGCTTTGGTCTTGGAGTTCGTGGAATATGGAATCCTCCTTCATTAGCTTTCCCCTCTAGTCCAGTTTGTCCCAGCAGGGACCTGTTAGGACCTCATCCATGGGTCAAATAGAACTGTTTAATTATTATTAATATCAAATAGAATTATTAGTGTGGAATAGCAATGTGTGAAACCATTTAACTTTGTACAAACAATAAATAAGAATATGTGAAACCATTTCGCTATGTGCAAACAAATGATCAATGGCATGTTTAAAAATAATCTTACCTACAAACTATTCACTTTCAAATAATATGTGTGTGTGTGTGTGTGTGTGTGTGTGTATGTGTGTAAACAGGATTTCGCAATAAATAATCCACAAGGGTTGATATGCCTTAAAGCACAATCAAACAAAGATCAGTTTACAAAGTGACTGGTTGACCAGACCAGAGTTGATCTTTCAGTCTCTTACCATCCAAAAATGTAATGTGCCACATCAAATTCTGTACCCACAATTGAACTTAATCTCCTTGAGCCTGTTTAACAGTAATAATTCTATTTTATATCAATCATTTGTTTGCACACAGTTGAATGGTTTTAAGTATTCTTATTTATTGTTTGTACACAGTTAAATGGTTACAAGAATAGTTCTACTTGAACTTTAGATGGGACCCTCAAAGGTACTACCACTCTACGTCAAAGTGGTCATGGGAATAATGGCAATAAAGTGGTACTTTACATTCCCCTTAGCTTCAGGACAGCAGCTTCACCATCTGATGGTTTACTATCAGACCCAGGAAACTTATTAGTAGTGTTTTATCCCCCTGCAGAGATGCAGTTGGCATATTCTTCAGTGCCAGCCAACAGAGCTGAAGTTTCATAGGAGAACCATATGAATGGGGGTGGGGGGAGATTTAAAAAACAACAGATAAAAAATAGATTAGTAAAATAAAATTCAAAGTCCAATCATAGCACAGAGGATGATTGATATGTTTTGGCAATTGTAACAGGTGTCACCTCAGCAGAGCAGAGCAAAAGTAGATGGATAGACAGACTAAGTGAACAAGAAATGTTTTAGAAGATTCGTCATCATCAGTATCAACCATACCAACAGCATGGATTCCTTTGACTCTTTCTTGCTATCAGCTCCTACTGGCTATCACTCTTGGTAAGTCCTCTAGAGGGCATCTAGTGTCCACACAGCTGATGAATGGAAGTTTTTGTTGATCGGCCAACTCTGGCGTGTTCATATGTAGGAGTCCATGGGAGCATGTCACTTATGATTTTGTCCTACCAATGCCTAGCATGCTTTGTTTGTCTGACTTGGATGATTTTTGAGATGAGAGGTAAGTGGCCATACAACTACTGTTTTGTAAGTTGCTACTTCTAGGATTTGTTCAAAACAAAATGCAGCATCATTGTGTAGTTTCCATCAAGCCTTTTTTCCCAGCATTTCATTAAAGTCCAAATAGTGCAACCAAATAATAGTACTGACACTGCTACAATTTGGATTAAAATTGTTGATATTGTACCAACAGGCATCCAGATTAAGAATTTGATTATAGTGGAAATGTTATGCAACTTAATTTTATAAAATATTTAATAAGTATAATAAACAATAAACAAATAAAATGATAGTTGGTTGGTTTCTTTGTTTAATAGCATATCAACCCCGTGTTTAGTTATTTAATACTAAAGCCATCCCTGTAGAATGATAGAAGTTGTATTATTTAACCCATAGCTGGGAGATAAGGGTGTGCATACCTTTCACAATTCATTTGTTATAAAAAAATTCAGGAGTGAAAAAATGGAGCCAAGGTCTTCAGAAGCATAAAAACTCTGGATTATGTGTATTTACACAACCCCTTCCACAACAAATAAAATGTGGCACAAGGTCAATTTTTTAGCTGAGTACAACTGTTTTGAATTCAAAGTTTTCCTTCTAGAACAGTAGCTATATTAAAAATAAAAAGCCCAGTCTACCTGGTCCAGTCTACCTGGCCCAGTCAGCTGGGGCTGTAGAATACACCAACTGCATCTCTGCACAGGGGTAAGACTCCCCCAACAAGTGTCCTGATTATGCCACTAGACAATCTGATGGTGAGCTTTGAGGAATGCGGAGTACCCCTTTATTGCCATCACTCCCTGGTCCACTCTGGCCCAGAGTGGTAACACCTGATAGGGTCCTAGTGTTTGATATTTAAACTGTACTCATGCTAAACTGAATTGTTTGGAATAAAACTGTTTTGACACTTAAACTGCAAATTTATGCTAAACTGAATTGTTTGAAATAGAACTGTTTATTTGTATAAAATTGATTTAGCATTAAATAACCTACAATGATGATAGCCAATACGCCATGAAGGCCTGTTGTGTAGAGGCAAGAGTATGTATATAAAATGAATTTATATAAATATAAGTAAGTTAAAGTTCATTGATGAAAAGTCACTTGTATTTTTTCTCTTTCAACCCAACAAATGTGCTTGGTTGGTTGGTTGGTTGGTGTTTTATGGCATATCAAATCTTGTTGGTTATTTAATGCCAAATCCTGTTTATATATACATACTTGATTTGAAAGTAAATAGTTTGCATCTAACTTTATTTTTAAATGAGTTAGAGCTCATTAGTTTGCTGACAGTTAAATGGTTTAAAGAATTGCAATCTAAGATTAATAATTCTACAAATATTAATCATTTGTTTGCACATAGTTAAATGGTTTCAACTATTGTTTGGTTGATTGGGTTTTATGGCATATCAACCCTTGTAGGTTATTTAATGCCAAATCCTGTTTATACATATATATATTAAATATATATGATTTTTAAACTGATAGTTTGTAGATAACATTTTCAGATAAGCCAAAGTTCATTTGTTTTGACACAGTTAAATGGTTTTCTATTTAATATTAATCATTTGTTTGCAGACAGTTAAATAGTTTCAAGTATTTCTATTTAACACTAATAATTCTATTCATCAAGTATCCCTATCTAATACAAACAATTTACACTCAATTGTATGGCTTCAAATAACTACTACTAATAATAATCCTTAATAAATGATTGAAAAGTTTAGTTTGAACCATAGTTGGGACCCTAATAGGTACTACAACTCCAGGTCAGAGTGGTCCTGAGAGTAATGGTAATGAAAGGGTACTCTACATTCCCTCAACTCCAGGACTGGAGCTTCACCAGCTGATGCAGTTTAGTGTCGTACTCAAGATATAAAACAAATATTGAATGCTTTATATATATATATATATATATATATATATATATATATATATACCTGTTTCTGCATATGATTAACATCAATAAAGGACATATACAGTGTATCACAAAAGTGAGTACACCCCTTACATTTCTGCAGATATTTAAGTATATCTCTTCATGGGACAACACAGACAAAATGACACTTTGACACAATAAAAAGTAGTCTGTATGCAGCTTATATAATAGAGTTAATTTATTTTCCCCTCAAAATAACTCAAAATATAACCATTAAAAGCTAAACCCCTGCCAACAAAAGTGAGTACACCCCTTAGGGAAAGTTGTCAATATTAACATACACCATGTCAACTGTCAATATTTTGTGTGGCCACCATCATTATCCAGAACTGCCTTTACTCTCCTGGGCATGGAGTTTACCAGAGCTTCACAGGTAGCCACTGGAATGCTCTTCCACTCCTCCATGACGATGTCGCAGAGCTGGCAGATATTTGAGACTTTGCACACCTCCACCTTCCACTTGAGGATCCCCCAAAGATGTTCTATTGGGTTCAAGTCAGGAGACATGCTTGGCCAGTCCATCGCCTTTACCCTCAACCTCTTCAGTAAAGCAATGGTTGTCTTGGAAGTGTGTTTGGGGTTATTGTCATGCTGGAACACTGACATTGAGGATCCCCCAAAGATGTTCTATTGGGTTCAAGTCAGGAGACATGCTTGGCCAGTCCATCATCTTTACCCTCAACCTCTTCAGTAAAGCAATGGTTGTCTTGGAGGTGTGTTTGGGGTTATTGTCATGCTGGAACACTGCCCTGCTACCCAGTTTCTAGAGGGAGGGGATCATGCTCTGCTGCAGTATTTCACAGTACATGTTGGAGTTCATATTTCCCTCAATGAAATATAACTCTCCAACACCTGCAGCACTCCTGCAGCCTTAGACCATGGCATTCCCACCACCATGCTTTACTGTAGACATGACACACTTATCTTTGTACTCCTCACCTGGTTGCCGCCACACATGCTTTTAGCCATCAGAACCAAACAAATTAATCTTCATCTCATCAGACCATAGGACATGGTTCCAGTAATCCATGTGCTTTGTTGACAGGTCTTCAGCAAACTGTTTGGAGGCTTTCTTGTGTATCATCTTCAGAAGAGGCTTCCTTCTGGGGTGACAGCCATGCACACAATTTTGATGTAGAGTGCAGTGTATGGTCTGAGCACTAACAGGCTGAACCCCCACCTCTTCTATCTCTGCAATAATGCTGACAGCACTCCTACGCTGATCTTTCAAAGAAAGCATTTGGATGTAACACTCAGCACATGCGTTCAGCTTCTTTGGATGCCCTACGCGAGGCCTGTTCTGAGTGGACCCCGCACTTTTAAAATGCTGGATGATCTTAGCCACTGTGCTGCAGCTCAGTTTCAGGTTGTTGGCAATCTTCTTGTAGCCTTGGCCATCTTCATGTAGCGCAACAATATGTCTTTTAAGATCCTCAGAGAGTTCTTTGCCATGTGGTGCCATGTTGGAACTTTCAGTGACCAGTATGAGAGAGTGTGAGAGCTGCACTACAAATTTGAACACACCTGCTCCCTATGCACATGGGCCTAATAACACATGGGTCTAGTAACACTAATGAGTCACAAGACATTTGGGAGGGAAAATGACAAGCAGTAATCAATTTGGACATTTAGGGGTGTAGTTTCTTAGGGGTGTACTCACTTTTGTTGGCAGGGGTTTAGCTTTTTATGTTTATATTTATTTTGAGGGGAAAATAAATTAACTCTTACATAAGCTGCGTACAGACTACTTTTCATTGTGTCAAAGTGTCATTTTGTCAGTGTTGTCCTATGAAGAGATATACTTAAATATCTGCAGAAATATGAGGGGTGTACTCACTTTTGTGATACACTGTATATATATATATATATACAATGTGTATGTTTTTACTTTATAGTAGTGAGACAATTTGACCAGTTTTGAGTAAGTCCCATCA
Source organism: Sepioteuthis lessoniana (assembly GCA_963585895.1). Taxonomy (NCBI): domain Eukaryota; kingdom Metazoa; phylum Mollusca; class Cephalopoda; order Myopsida; family Loliginidae; genus Sepioteuthis; species Sepioteuthis lessoniana. The sequence goes on along the minus strand of CAUZXS010005741.1, from coordinate 144,444 downwards.
CACAAACCACTATAATTATCTCCCTTGTCTTTCACTCTTTCAAAATCAAATCAAGCCAGAAAACATTTCTGTATCGGAAAATATTTATATTTCTTCTAAAATTAACTCTTCACAGAATTTCAATTCTTAACAAGATTTTGAAAAGCAACACGTCTTCTTGTAGAAAATCTCCCCTGAATTATAAGATTGAAAATATGCATCAAAACTAAAACATTTTTTTTATTTTGAAAGCTTCATGTTTTTATTTTAGAAATAAACTTTGTAAAAATATATTTAAGTCTGTTATCTCCATGACTTTACTTTAATCTTTTAGAAAAGAAAAAAATTTTTCATGGGAAAATGCGATTTATCTGACATTCCACCATGTCACGATATGGCACAAGGCTGTTTTATGGTGAGGGCCTTGTACAAATCGAGACTCATATGCAGCAGGTGCAAAAATTCTTGTCCCTAATGAGGCACCTCAGGCACTAAGCAATAAACTTAGTCCTGCTAACAGGCACTGACCTGGGGGAATGGCCCAAAGAGGCCAAGTCATAGTTTGCAAACACAACTATCCAGCACAAATGTTAACTGGCCACAAACTTCATAGGAAAACATTTATATTTCTCATTTACATTTTGTTCATTAAACAAAGAGATGAACATCTATTTTAATATAGATTTTTCTAAGATCCTCTTCAAAGCAAAAATAAGCAAATAAAATGGATAAATAAATGAATTCATTTATCTAAAAGAAATATATTCTAGAACATATTTTTTACAATACTGTAATATGTTATGTTATGTCCTCCACCTTGGTAACACCAAGTAACTCTTCAAGTAACAAAATAAACATTTACAAGAATAAAGAAAAAAAATCTTTTGTAAACATGGGACATTTTGGTAACACAAATGATGACAAACTTATAAGTTTTTTGCATGAATAAAAATGTCATCTTTTCAGGGCAAATTTATAGTTTGGGTACATGGCCACAAATATGAGTCAACCAGTGAGAAACAAACTCACTATTAATAATTAGCAAGATCAAATTCTTATCTATCATACTTGGATAAATTACAATATAAAAAACCAAGTATAGCTTACATTTTGCACAACACTGCAAATCTGGAGTACTTAGTGAATAAAAGGATTAATTTTTATAAAAAAACGAATCCTTTCATGGAAAATAAAACAGCACTTAAAAAAAAGAAAGGAAAAATAAAAAGACAAATGTGCCTCATGTGTACAACTAAGAACTATTTATTACCAAGTAAATAAGAAAGAGTTACAAAGTTTTGAAGAAAAACACTAGCTGCTTAAATTAATTGCTATTTTAGCAACCAGTCAAAAAAACTGAACCAAGTAACAATGAATCAAATTGTTTTGAAAAAACACTGGGTCACTCATGAATTACAAGGAACTGATATGTCTTCAACGAACAAAGGAGCTGGTATTTACAACTCAAAAAAAGGGGTGTTGTATGAATGAAAAAAAAGATTTGGTAGAGTCTCTTAGATGAAAAATATCTCTTGGGAAAACCTATTCACTTTTCCATCAAGAATACAGCAAATAATGCAGACACATGGGGTTCATTCAGCAATTCTTTCAGCACTTGTATAGGACAGCAAATTCAAATGAAAACCTCATGGTTATGGTCGAGACAGCACAAATTCTCTGATATAGGCAACAGCACATTTTGCCTGGAAAAATACAGCACAGCAGAGCAGTTCTGGAACACCTGATGGACAAAGTCAATTCAGCACAAATTCACAGATATAGGTAACAGCATATTTCTTCAGGAGTGGTCCAGCACAGCAGCAAAATTCTCCGAGAGATTTACTCCCTATTCACTGTTACCCCTTAACTGTAGGGAACAGCAATGTTTAAAACCAGAACATCCAGTAAAAATTCACAGGACTACTAAAATTGAGGTTTTGACAGCCTCGTTGCTCGAGCAAAAAGTTTTATTCTCTCAGCAGGCAGTGTCTGTTCCAAAAAGAATCTTGTCATTTCCTTCCAGCAGTGACAACCATAAAAGTCCCTTCCAAGAAGATGTTCCCATTACAATATTATAATTCCAACATGAGGAACAAATTCAGTACTTTGTAGCCATGAATCTGCCAGAAATAGCTTGTTAACCATTGTATCATAAAAAGATGCCCCCAAAGACAAAGCATAGCTTATATTTGGTGCCATGCCACAAACCTGCACCACCCTGTGTGGACTGAACTTATTACTTAATAAATCTTCTAGGATTGCATACAAACCATTACATAAAAACATACCCAATTTACCCTATTTCTTATGAAAGTAGGGCAATTCAAATAAATATCTTATTTAAATATTCATTATTTCCTTTTTAAGGTGAAATATGAACATTAGGATGAGGGTTTACTGTTAGAGTTAAAATTAACAACAGACCTTCACAAACTTTTTATTTGATCCACTTCTTGTAGCCAACTTTGATTTCTATTCACTCCCCCAATAAATCAATTGAATATTAAACTACAAAATATTACTAATTTACCAGTGTTTAACACAATTTTTAAAAGAAAAGAACCAGTAATCAATAAATATAAATGCACCTTTAATTCTTGGATTATTTTTTTAGTCAGTTTGGCGGGCACTTTGTTTGTTCACAAACATCAGGTTGCAGGTGTGGGGTTTAGGCTTATGTTAGGTTAGTTTTGCGTTAGGTTGCATTGGTATTACATTGGTTGTGTTGGTATTTTTTTGGTAGCGTTGGTATTACGTTGGTTATGTTGGCATTAGATATCTGACTCCATATTTTGGTTATATTATATTTTACCCCCACGTTAGTTAGTCGGTGTAATGCCTTGCCCAAGAAAGTCCAAAAAAGAATTATACAAAAAGAAAAGACAGGACAGATAAGAGACGAAGATGTTTCTTTTATACTTTCCTTTATTTACTGGGTTCAACAACCATTCCGTGGATGAGAGAGTTTTTCTTGAATACATTGAAATGGTTGAATCCCCCAGTTAAGATGTCAAAAATACGTTAAATCATTTCATGTAGGAATTTGTCCTCATTTGGATATTTCAGGCTTCCATAAGGGTTAGTTTTCTTTTGGAAGTTTGTCAAAGTCCAGTAAGAGTTAGTTTATAGTTCAGTAGTGGGTCTTGTATATTTCAGCATAATGCTGACCAATAGAGAAAGGGCTGCTACTGGATGAAGGGACTAACCGACGCTACGTCCAAAGACGTATGCATAGTGCCCAAAACACCAGACAGCAAAATGGTGTTGTTGGTTCAACAGACACTGCCTAAAAGAGAAGGATAATATCGTCCCCTTTGTCTAGAGGAATCCTTTTTTCTTTTACGCATACGTCATCTCCTTTTCCTGTCAGAGACTTCTGCGAGCTTCTGCAAATGTAATAGTTTTCTTTTTATTTATTTTTTAAAATTTAATTTTAAATTTATTTATTTATTTATTTATTCGTTCCTTACACAGGTTTATGATTCTGCAAAGGTCTAAAAATGTCAGCCAGATTGTTCATTTATTTAAATGACCCATATATTTTGAACAGGTCATATATGTACTCCACATCAATTATGATCATCATACCCAGTCAGACATTCTGCTTGGCATACAATATCTGGCAACTGGTTATACGTTATGCAGAAATTTATAAAGGTTATAGGGGGATTTATAAATGCAAATTAGTAAATTCACCCTCTGTGGATTCCTATAATTTTATTCACCCTCAGGGGTCACTTTGAGAATCCCTGTGCTAGCTGTATGATATCTGGGAACTCCAGCCCAATTGGCTGAGGCTGCAGAATATACTGACTGCATCTCTGTAGAGAGATAAGACCGCCACCCAGTGAGTATCCTGGTATATGACATTAAACAATCTGATAGTGAGTCTCCGGTAATACTGGAACTTTGAGGAATGCAGAGTACACTTTCATTACCATTGCTCCCTGGTCTACTCTGGCCTGGAGTGGTTGCACCTAATAGGGTCCTATCTATGGGTCTAATAGAACTGTTTGACATTTAAACTGTGTGCAAACAAATGACTTATGCTAAATTGAATTGTTAGAAATAGAACTGTTTGATCTCTTAGCTGTGTGTAATCAAATGACTGATGTTTAATTAATAATTAATCATCAATCACAAGGCTTTGGTTAAGAGAGGAAAAATATTTTGCTTCACTATTTATTGATACATAAAATCATTCAAAACTGTCTCAAAATAGATGCAACCTATTAATATGATAATGACTAACTTTTCAGATAAGAAACTGCATGTCCTGGAAGCTGATAACAATAAAAAAAGAATATTGATTTGATATTACAAGCACAAAGGATGCATTTTTTACAGAACATGTTCTAAATGACTGCTATTGTGCTTGTCTCAGTAATAAATCATTATCATATTAATGGGATGCATCTATTTTGAGACATCCTGTATATATAATGCAAATATAACAAATAGCATATTGCTAAACTTTGAGCACTAAAATGACCCATTCTAGACAATGAATGATGTCCGCTGTCAAAATGTCTAGAACCAAAAATTTCATACTAGTTTCTTATCGTTACAGCAACTAATTCTTCACTCCATTGCTTTACTTGAATTTTTTCTACAATAACAAAATAAATATTATCAGTAAAAACTTTTTGTGGCAACTTTTGGAGGCAAGTCTCAATAGTTAATCTGTTTATGTTGCACATTAAAAATGAAACCAAAAGATATTGTCATTGGCTAAAAATTGAGGTAAGCATGACCAATAGAATTCAGTAATTTTAAATGTACAATGAAAATGAATCACAGATGATTTTACAAGAGAAATACATTGAAAATCAAGAAGAAAGAGATTGGCATTGGTCAATAATTAAGGTAATGATTGATTGGTTGATTGATTTTAATGGCATATCAACCTGTCTAGTGTTATTTTATGTCTAGTGTTATGTAGTTGTTTCTTAAGAGTTTTTTGCACACAGTTATATGATATAAAGTATTCCGAGTGAATACAAATAATTTGCACACAGTTGTATACTAATAATTTATACACAATTGTATGGTTTTAAGTGAATATTTCAATTTGATATTAATCATTTGTTTGCACAGTTATATGATTTCAGAGGGTGTCCTCATGGTGTAATAGTTAAAGTGATGGACTGTGTAATCATAGTAGTATATGGTTTCAAGTAAGTAAAGTTAGCGACCGTAGTTGAGGGCGACCAGAACGCTCCCTTTTCAATAGCTACTACCCCAATTGTAGGGGAGGGTGCTACTCCTTTCCCTGGATTGCTCCACTTTACCCTCGATATGTACCTTAAATTGCTGAGTGTTAAACAAGGAGATATCAAGTACCATTTTTAAAGTCTTTAGTATGATGCGACCTGGGATTGAATCCAAGTCTCCCAGACCATTGGCAAACACTCTACCCGCTAGGCCAATGACCTGGTTTTAGAAAACAATTATAGTCTCAAGTAATTATTCTTAATACAAATTATTTACAGTTATATAGTTTCAAGTATTCCTATCAAATACCAATAATTTCCAAACAGATCTATTTGATCCTTGAATGGGATTTTAACAGTTACTCCCACTCTGAGTCAGAGTGGGCCTGGAAGTAATGGCAGTGAAGGGGTACTCCACCCTTCCAAGAGCTTCAGAACTGGAGCCTCATCGCTAGATGCAGTTCGGTATCATACCCAGGACGCTCTTTTGGGGGGGAAGTCTTACCTTCCTGCAGTGGATACAGTCAATGTATTCTAAATCCTGCCAAAAGGGCAATGTATTTACTGGAGAAATACATGGAAATTCGAAAAGAAAGGGATTGTTAGGGATCAGGAAATCATACAAATGTTACAGAGAGAAATAGGACAATTATATATGTTATGTTATTATCGTTAAAGTAGATACTGGGGAAATGAATAAACTCAAACTGAACTGAATGTAAAAATTAGATCGTTATCAAATTACTAAGTTTTTATTAAATTATTTCCCTTGAATTCCACACATAAACTTAAGGGAGAGAACTTTCATTTTTTTTTTTTCAAGATATTTGGTGTTTGAACATCTCGGAAAATATATGGTGACTTTTTTTAAAAGAATGCTCACATAGGATCATCAATGAATAAATGACTTTAAGCTAAATAAGCTTTGAAAAACAGTATCAGGCATAAACATGTAGAATCTAAAAATCTTTTAAATGAAAAGTTAATTTTCTTCTAAACCAAAGAGACCAGGGTTTTATTATTTCCTCTGAAAAAATATACAATCAAAATGGATATTAAGTACTATAGTATCATTCATAGATAAGTACACATAAACAATCTTTGAGAGTATTGGGGAAAAAACCAAACAACTGACATAAAAAGATTTATTAAAACAATTGATGACAATTGATGTAGTTTAAGTTAAAACAATTTATGACCACTTAATATTTGGTAGGGTATCCATTAAGATTAATTACTGCCTGACAATGTCTGGTCATGCTTTCAACATGAGATTGACAAAGCTCATGTGATAATTATTGCCAACAATCATTCAATATGCTAAATAACTCAGTTTCATGAGAAGTGACAGTCCACAATCATTGTATGCTACAATTTGATCTTTCTCAAACTTGGATAACTGCTTACTTGTCATTAACCAAGAACTAATCCCAAATTAGGATACCAAATTTAGGAAAAGAAAATTCTAAGAAATCTTCTATATTTTAGTATTTCTGAGAATTTTGTTTTTAGAAAATTATGACTTTTTCTACAACTAAGAGAACTTTGACTAAAGGAAAATAATCATTTCCTATGTGTATCTAAGGCAATGAAGTTTCATTAAAATTATCAGTAATGATAAAAAATGGTTTAGTTTTTAAAGATTATTTTTTTCTGTCCAATATCGTAAATCAAAAATTAATTTTCATCTCAACCAAATTGACAAGGATTTTATTATTTCAAGTAGATCATTCATTATCATCAAGTCACACTAAAGGCTTGGAGTTCCCTGACTCTCTCTCTCTCTTGCCATTCATCCTTATGATCCATTATTACTGGCAGTTCCTTCAAACTACATCCAGTGTCCACACAGTGCGGATCTTCGTAAGTCTTTGCTTATCAACCAACACTGGTGTATCCATAGACATCACTTATGAGTTCATCATACAATCAAAATGGATATCATTAGGTGTTACAGTATAGTTCATGAATAAATAAACGCCAAACAATTTTTTATAAAAAGTTACTTTTCTTCTAAGTCAAAAATATCAAGGTTTTATTATTTCTTGAGGAACATTTTACAACCAAAATGAATATCATTATTACTGTATAGTTCATAAATAAGTACACCCCTCAACAATTTTTCATAAAAAGGTAATGTTCTATCAAATCAAAAATATCTGGAATAAGTACACCCCTAAACAATTTTTTATAAAAAGGAAATTTTCTTCCAAATTAAAAATATCTGGAATAAGTAGACACCTCAACAATTTTTTATAAAAAGGAAATTTTCTTCCAAATCAAAAATATCTGGAATAAGTACACCCCTCAACAATTTTTTATAAAAAGGAAATTTTCTTCCAAATTAAAAATATCTGGAATAAGTACACCCCTCAACAATTTTTTATAAAAAGGAAATTTTCTTCTAAATTAAAAATATCTGGAATAAGTAAACTCCTCAACAATCTTTTATAAAAAGTTACTTTTCTTATAAATCAAAAATATCAAAGTTTTATTATTTCTTGAGGAACATTGTACAACCAAAATTAATATTATTACTGTATAGTTCATAAATAAGTACACCCCTCAACAATTTTTTATAAAAAAGTTTTTCTTTAAAACTAAAGATTTCTATCAATAAATAATAACATACAGTGAATGCTATTCCCAAAGCTCTAAGCATAAAATAACCCTTGATGAGTTGAATTGCCCATAAAATGAATTAATCAGTCAGCATATTACTTTGATAGAAAATGTGTAGTCTGATCAAAAAATATGGAAACAGAAGCTTCAAGTCTTTTAATCTAGAAATTTAGAATTCAAATGAAGATTTGTACACAGCTGAGCAACTTACATAATGATGTCTAGATATAGAGACTACTGGTGAGTCTTCATTGTATTTAAAAAAGAATAGATGAATAAAATGACTGAAAATAAAAAATGCAAAAATAGAACTGTAAGTTTTTTGGTCTGTGAATAAACCATGTTATTCCAAAAAACACATATTCCAAACTATGTTAATGAAAGACTAAAAATCTGAATAGCCCAGTGAGCTGTATCTCGACAGGGGGAGGTAAGACCCTCCCTCTCTCAACGAATGTCCTGGTATATGACACTAAACAATCTGATGGTGGGGCTCCAGTAATGCTGGAGCTTTGGGAAATGTGGAGTACCCCTTCATTGTCATTGCTCCCAGGTCAATTATGACCTGGAGTGGTAGCATCTGATAGGGTCCTATCTATGGGTCAAATAGAACTGTTTGACATTTAAACTGTGTGCAAACAGATGACATGCTAATTGAATTGTTAGAAATAGAACTGTTTGATTTTGATCATTTAACTGTGTGTAAACAAATGACTGATGTTTAATTGAATTGTTAGTGATATATAGCAATACTTGGAACCATCTATCTTTGACTTATACTAAACTGAATTGTTAGAAATAGAACTGTTTGATCATTTAATTGTGTGTATCTACAAAATGTGTTTACAAATCATATATTTAATATATATGTAAAAACCTGATTTGGCATTAAATAACCTACAATGGTTGATATGCCATAAAAGCCAACTAAACCAAATCATATTTATTTAATATATATGTATAAAGAGGATTTGGCATTAAATAACCAACAATGGTTGATATGCCATAAAACCATACAAAACCAAACTAAACCAACTAAAAATCTGAAATTTTGGTGAAGCAGGATTGGAGTTTTAAGATTTTAAAATTAAAAGAATTATCTTTGAGATTACAATAAAAAGAGTTATTAAAACCTTTCACGGCAGACACCAAAAAGACAAAATAGACAATGGTCAATACAGTTGTCACAGCAGAAACTGTAACCACAGCAGTCGGTAGCTAGTTAAACACACAGACACCTAGTATCTTCTGACATATCAGTGTAGCTGACAAGTCGACTATGGTTTGCAACTACATATAATAACAAAGGCTTTTGATTAAATTCTTATAAATTCTCTCAATAAATCTGTAGTATTCATCCCACTTCCCATGGTACCAGAATCTGACACAAGATTACTTTAATTTAGGAATGCTGCAGGAAGTAAGCCTCTCAGAGGATAGTGACAAAAGGAGGCACCTTAGATGCTGGGCAGCTTATATTCTTGATAATAGATAACTAAGGATGATCAAAATACAACTAAAAAAGCTTTGGGCAGTTCTTGTACAGTCTTAATTCCCAGTTTCAGCATCAAGCCCTCCAACTTGAAAAACCTGATAAAAAAGTGAATAAACAATTGTTTTGTTTCATATTCAATGAAATATGTCTACAAGAGAAATTGCTGCTGAAAAGTACATAGGCTGGAAAGTTCATTTGATAACATCATATCTGCCGTTGATGACTTTTTATACCAATAGGATCCAAGCACTGAAACACTGCTGGAAGTGTGTGGACTGCAAGGGACGATATGTTGAAAAATAAACCTCATTTAATCACATTCCATAAGAGTATCTCGGTCAGCCTATGAACTTTTCAGCTAACCTTTGGATGTACATGTCTTGTATACCTGAAGAACAGAACAACTGTTAATGTATAAAAATATAGTCTGCTTCTTTTCTTTTTCTTTCATTATGAAATGTACAAAATAGTGGAGTGAAGGAGAGTCGAAGTTTGCATACACACAGGGGCAACAGTGCATTTTTTCTGTGTAATCTCTCTGCCTTTCTGCTTTCATAAAACTGGTACTGGGCTAACTAAAAACATTGAATCATCTTTGCTTCTTCTTCATTCTTCTTTTGCCTGACGGGTTCAGGGCTGACACAAGACATCTAATCATATCAGCTTCAATGTTTTTCAACTTCAGGGCCTTTGCAAGGCATTCCTTCTTCTTTCTTCTGGGATCACACCTACTTTCGACTTTAGCCAGCCTGTTTCTTCTCATTTCTACTTTCACTAGTCTGTTTCTTCACACTTTGCTGCATTTAATCATCTTATAGGATACACATTTTTCTAGTCTTAAAATAAGCAATAAAAACATACTTAAGAACATTCTAGAAATTTAGGATCAAAACTGTATTAGCATTTAAGTTACATTTTTATGTTTTTCAACCAATCAGCTAAAAACATAGAAAAGAACATTCTAGAAAAATAGGATCGGAAGTCAACTAACGGAAAATATTTAGGCTCGAAAATAAAATAATAAAATACAAATCTGATTGGTCAGTAAATGTCTACACGCCAAAATTTTAGGACGATTCTTTGATCCACCTGTAGGATATAAATAACACAGAGTTAGGGAGCCATTTACACAGACTTACACGAAAACTTACACGAAGACTAAGACAACACCACAAGCCACTAAGCCAGTAATGCAGTAGCCGATACTGTGTCCGACAAATTCCTTTCCTTCCTTAACTAAAGTTCATGACCTAACTTCAGATGGCCGCAAATCACATTCAAAAGAAAAACCCGACAAACTTTCTTTCATCAACACAACACGCTGTCGCCACAATCATAAAACCCGCTATGAACTTAATGTAAGTAAGAACGACTTATTTACGGACTCCGTTAACATGAACATACATACATCTTTAAACAAATTTATTTTCTTCTTGCCAAACTTTATTTTCCAAAAGGCCATTTACACATCATGTATTTTGTTTGTTTTCATATTCTGTTATATGCATTCTAAATTGTTTGTTGTTTAATGTTCATTGTGTTCTATTCCATTTCTTTCATGCAATTGTAAAGTTTTGTGTTGTATTTGTGGTGGGAATAATTTAGAGAGCAATACCCGTAAAGTATGGACACACATCTACTGAAATAACCAAATTACATACAACCCCTACAATCTTAGCTTTCTCATTTTAGTAAGTCTTGTACAACCAAGACTTCTCTTTACCTCTCAACCCTGGGCTCAGAGCAGCATGACATCTAATGATTCTTCTGCCAGTTCCTTCATTCTCCTTCATTCTCACCGCATTCTCACCTTAGGCTGAAAATCTTCAATGGTTACATAATTTTCTTGATGTCCGCGCAATCTTTCCAGCATGCCACCCATGCAATTCTCGTGGCATTTCCACCCTGTTTTATTTACCTTAAGCCACAGGTACATCTCCTACTTGCCACTCATGTAACTTATGAGGCCTGTCAAAGAGATCATCTTTCTGCACTATCCAATGTGCATGTGTACATGTATATGTGTGTGTTGATTGGTTGACTGGTTGGTGTTTTATGATATATTAGCCCTTGTGGGTTATTTAATGCTGATCCTGTTTTTATGTATACATGATTTGTAAGTGAATAGTTTGTTGTTAATTTCATTTTCAAATGAGTTTTTAGAGCTCATTTGTTTGCACACAGTTAAAGGGTTTCAAGTATTCCTCTGTAACACTAATTGTTTGATCTAATATCAATTATTATTTTGCTAACAGTTGAGTGGTTTCAAGTATTGGTATTTAACACTAATAGTTCTATTTAATATTAATCATTTGTTTGCACACAGTTAAATGGTCTTAACTATTTCTATGTAATACTAATAATTCTCTTTAATATTAACCATTTATTTGCTAACAGTTAAGTAGTTTCAAGTATTGCTATTTAACACTAATAACACTGGCCCACAAAAAAAGAATTTTGAAATGGTGCCGAGCCACTAAACATCTTATTTAGCTAATTTGAGGGTGCTGAATCTGAAAATGACCTTACTTTTTCTTGGTTAGCTATCATTTTTGCTGTACGGAAATGCCTCATTTTTGGAAAAAAGCATTTTTTCATTGGTTTTCTGTAAATATGATATTGATCGATAGCAATATTTCTCAAAGGAAAATCGTAGAATCCTCTCAATTTGTATTTAAACCAACAAATATTGGTTTGCTTATTGAGAAATACTATTTTTGTAATAACAATCAGACACTAAAAATAGGACAATTGAGTATACCAAGACCAACAAGTATTTTCATATTTTAATATTTTCATTTAATAAACAGCAGAAATAAAACCTTCAGGAACATAAGAACTAGGTAAAAATTTTCTCTTTCTTGATTATCTGTCTATGTTATTTAAGTCTCTTTTGATACTCCAGCCAGAGTCAGCCATCATTTGTTTGTCCTATTATCTCTGGTAGTGCTCTTCCATTGTTTTGATATCCTGATAGAATTGTTCTCCTTCCTCATCACTCACATCGCCACAATTACCTGAAAATTTATCTAGATGGCTGTGTAAAAAATGAACCTTAATACTCATATTAGTGCCCATGTCCTGTAGACTTTTCAATTGCTTTTCCACTCATTCTTTTTAGCTTTTGGTCCAACGATTGCCTAAGAAGTTTTTACCATGTCAACAAACGATGTGTAATTCCAAGTCATTCATTGAATTAACAAATTCATTCTCCCTAATAAGTTTCCTGATATTATGGTGAAACCATTTTCATGATGTTCATCATGTACAATTGAATAGGTACATTCAATTGGGATGTCTTTAGTTTGAGTTTCTTTCCAACTGTGAAAACAAAATCTCTCAATTTGCTTGGTTGCTTTCCATAGTGACAGGACAAACGTGATGGGATAAATTTATGAATATCAAATAAAAGATTTTAGGGTTTCATTTTTTTGATGTCACCTTAATTATTAGGTTTACTAAAGTGTATTACTGAAAAAGTTTATCAGTTAATTTGAATTTTCGTACTTCTGTTGCGGAGATAATAAACACGTTGACCCTGCAAATTATTTTTGAGCTAAACGTGTGAGTAAATGACAGCCAAAGAACAATGAAGGAAACAAAGGCGAGATAACAGTATAACAAATGACAATTTATTTGTTGTTGGTTACAGAACCGATAAAATTCAGTCAGTGTGTGTCAACGTTGTTGGTGTAGTCAGCTGGATGGTCAATATCAGTAGCTGGAATGGTTGTCGTTGGTAGAGAGACAGCTGGATGATTAATGACGATAGCTGGTATGGTTTTAGTTGGTAGAGAGACAGCTAGATGATCAACGTCGGTAGCTGGTATAGTCATAGTTGGTATGCTACAACTATCATGCCTTAGCTCTGCAAAGTCAATTGAACGGACAAGGAACTGAATAGCTAAGGTTGCCATACATTAGTGCATGCGAAACTGAGTGGACAGAGAACTGATGGCTAAGGCTTAACCGTGCCTTAGCTTTGCGAAGCTGAGCGAACTGGGAACCAGTGGCTAAGACTAACCGTGCCTTAGCGCTGTGAAACTGAGCGAACTGGGACCCATGGCTAAGGCTTAACCGTGCCTTAGCTCTGCAAAGCTAAGGGAATGAACCAGGAACCAATGGCTAAGGCTAACCGTGCCTTAGCTCTGTGAAGCTAAGTGAATGAACTGGGCATGATAGCTAAGGCTTAGCACTGCACAATCAAGCAAATGGACCAGGAAGCTGTGGCTAAGATTTGCTATATCTTAGCACTGCACAGACAGGGAACCAATAGCTAAGGTTAGTGTACCTTAGAGCAGTGCAGACGAGCAAATGAATAGACAGGGAAACCAACCAAAATGGTTAAGACCAGGTGGTCTTAGTCCTCTTTGTGTTTGCCTCCAAGCTGTTTGCTTTGAGGTGTTAGTAAGAACCGTCAGAGATACTCCAACCCGAAGAAGGAGACCTCTAGTGGTCCTTAAAAGGACCTTTTAGCATATCTATGTTGAGGTAAGGTGAATGCTACCACGAGATGTAGGATTACACCTTTAAGAGCTATGCTACAAGAGATGTGTGTGCCAATATTTGCCTCTGCCTCCCACCCGACAGGACTTGACACAAAGGTCAATTATAGTGGGGGTTTAAGGGAGGAGAAAGTTGAGCACAAGCCGAAACTTGAGCCCTGCTGGACTATGATGCAGCTTGCCCACCTAAAGGTGGCCTAGCCGAAGCTGGAGGCCTTATATCCTCAAGTCTGCCTTTGTTGGACTGTGTCCGAACCAGCAGGCATGCATGAGGGAATGTGTGCACTGCCAGACTGGTGAAGGAGCCTTGTTGATACAGGGTGACATCTCTGTCACACTAATAGGGTTGCGTAGACAGAAAGTTTGTCTATAAGAAATAGAAGTGGAAATATAATCCTTCTTTAGCCTGGGATTGGCTTCAAAAGATAATCCACCTTTTTTAATAGAATTACTTTTGAATGACGGGCTCTATTAATGTTGTAAAATGTAAGTTATTCCCTTTTTTAGGTATTATGGCAGGTCAGGGCAATGGAAGGTTTCATCATATCCAGTCGTAGCTGGATGTAGTGTTTTTAAAGGTTTGAGTGATCTGATTAGTTTACATTTTTAGGTGGATCACGACACTTCTATTTCAAAATTTATGACTCAAAAATTTATGACTTATAAAAATAGTTTATTTTAGGTGGCCGACATAACTTGCTTCACCTACTAGAAAATTGATGGGTTTCTACAACGTTTATTAATTAAATTTTGCAATCAGTCAAGATCTTAAATTGATTTTTTTCCAGAAATGAACTATCACAGTACAGCAAAAATGGTAGGTAACCATGAAAAACTAAGGTCATTTTTGGAATCAGCACTATCAAATTAGCTAAGGCGCATTTTTTTTCTTGGCACCAAAAATCATGTTGACTAGTATAATTTTATTTGATAATAATTCTGCACACAGCTTAGTGGTTTTAAGTATTCTTATGTAATACAAATAATTCTGTTTGATGTTAGTCAATTGTTTGCATGCAACTAAATTGTAACAGGTTTTAATTCAGAGTTGTCTTTCTTCTAGACTGGTTGCCATACCAAGGATAAAGTGTGTGTGTGTGTGTGTGTGTGTGTGTGTGTGTGTGTGTGTGTGTGTGTGTGTGTGTGTGTGTGAATTCAGCTCATTGTCTAATAAAATGATATATTAAATAGGTCAATCATAGCTGAAGTAAATCAACCAATATATCTTCTGTTTTGCTTTTGGTACAGAAAGCCATAAGTATATTGTCATGACCAAATGAACATTTTTATCCATCTGTTGCCATACCTTTATCAATATCCAACTGATCATTTACCAATTATTACATATCATCATCATCATCATCATCAATCTTTTCAGTTCTTCCTTCACCAGTTATAATTCACTGTCATCACCTGATTTAGCATGTGTTTTTATGATAACTCAGTCTCTGGGAGCCATTATTGCAATCAGCAGTATTTAATCATATTACATTATAAGATGGCCATTATTATTTAATCATATGCATTATAAGATGGCCATTATTAAAAAAATAAAGGTCATTGAGTCACTTTTATAAAGGATAATCATTTGTATTTAAAAGATGCTTTATTTATTTTTATAATTTATTTACTATGGGTTACAGCCTTGTTTACAGCAAGTGTAGTATACAGAAGATGGCTTTAAAGTCAACAAGATATCTCAGATAATCTTGAAAGCCTATTAAAATTATCAAATATTTACAATGAATATTTATTTGTATTATTCTACATAAACTTTTTTTTTCTTTTTAAATTAGGTTTCTTTGCCATTTTTTTGGCTGGAGAACCATTAAGATAAAATGGATTCCCTCTTAGTATGAGACCTGGCATTGACAGAGAAGGTCAAAGTGCACACACACACACACACACACACACATATATATATATATAGAGAGAGAGAGAGAGAGAGAGTGAGAAGGGGAGGGCCATCTGACTTTTATTATGGAGGTGCCCGTGGTGTAATGGTTATCGTCGTAGGAATTGAACACGACGATACGAGTTCAAATCCTGGATGAGACTGATTGCATTTCACATAGCACTAATACCCTTGGGAAAGGTATGAATCCAATTATTCTCCCTCCAGCTATGGGTAAATAGTAGGACAGATTAGGTTCTTCAGCCTTGGTGAGGCAACTAGTCTAGGAGAAGGAAAACTCTGAATTCAAACCTGTTGAACTCCGCTAAAAAAATTGACCTTGTGTCATATCCTGCCCGAGCGGAGGGGTTGGGTAAATATGATTATGATTACCAAGAGAGTGGATAAGACTGTGAGATGAACATCCTTTTACAGCTAGTGGGTGGTATAACAGACGGTGTGAGACTGATTCCAATTAAAAATCAGTCTGAGCCTAAACTCCAAGTATACTTTAAAACCTTTCCAGGCATGACTCTAACTGTTGGAATAGAAATCAAGCCCTGCACTTTGCAGAATGAAAAGCTTATCCCCTGTTGTGTTTGCTGGTCCTCAGCTGGCCAAATCAAAATGTATGAGTCCAAGATGGTTCCACAAAGAAAGAACAAGCAAAAAAAAATGAATAAATGTCATTTAAAGAGAGGAGGAGGTTTGTGTGTGACACTTTACAAAAAAATGAAGGTTTTCAAGTCCTCCCTTTGGCTGGCAAAAATTCCCTTAACTAAAACTAAAACTGACAGCTAGATCTTTGGGCCTGATGTCCCCCTCCCCATGTCTCTCTGGCTGACTCTCTGCGTCTGTTCCTTTCTCTTCTTCTGACAGTCCTGTTTGTGTCTGTTGTTCTGACTCTGGTCCCTCTATTGCTTCTGTATCTGTTCTCTCAGGTCATCTCTATATCTGTGATCCCATCTATCTGTTCTTCTGAGTCTCTTCTGTGTCTGTCTCTTATCCCTTCTAATAGCAGACTGACTCTACTTGTATATATCCAGGGGTGAACATTCCTATTTCCAGATTTTCAGCCACTCATAGACTGGACATAAAAAATACTTGCAGACAACATGTCTCCAGGAGATCCTAAATGGTGTGATAAAAAATTTTTAAAGTCATGGCCCACTTTTATCTGACCATCTGCCCTTTATCCCAAACAAATATGGACATACACATATGCATATACATACTCATGGTCCACTGACAACAATACACATGTATATACCTGCATGTACATACATACACACATACATGTACTCACATAGAGCTAAGCCTGTATGATAGTATCACATAACACTTCCTATGAGTCTGTTTAAAATTTGCTAAAAACTGCAGATCCTTTATTGTTTGGATAGGCATTCAGTGAATTATACAAAGTAAAAATAATACCTCAAAATTAATATTTGGACAGTTGAAGGAATTAAACTAAAGATTAATACAAAATTAAAATCATTTTGAGCAATCCAAAAATTTTGAATATTTAAAAATTTATTTCAGAAATTAGTTCTTAAACATTCTAGAATTTTTATAATGCATCCAGAGAATTATGGAACATTTTTCCTCAAAATTTGAATCAACTATCAGTGAATTGCAGTAAAATTTTGAATATGTAAGAAATAAATATTACATGAGGGGGGGATCAAAATTTTTTAAATACCAAACGAACTAATAAAATTGTGAACCTGACTCAAACCCTTTCTTAAGGCAATATCAAAACTACTTCTGCTCTTGATTGACATAAAAGCAGAGGAATTCAGCTAGTTCTGCAGCAGACAGCCAAAGCTTTTAACGAGAAGGAAGATATGTCTAAGGAGGCAGTAACAGCAATAGCAATGATTGTCTATGAGAACCCCATATAGACACTATCCTAAGAAAGTCTTCTTAATCCTGGATTACCAACACTGAAAAAATCTACCTACTTCATCAAATACCATTATCGGAATTCAATTGAATTCCATGAATTCAAATTGTTTTGAACTATTTGCCAAAAGAATTCATTCCTTCATAGACTTCTTCCCATCAAAAATTTCTCCCTTTGATGATTCTTTGACTCTAAGTCCTTCAAAGTCAAGCACTGCCATCTTGGGCTCTCAGAAAGTAAGTTATTTAAAATTTTAAAACAAACTTTGAATCCTTCTACTTTGAGAAATTTCTCCTTCTTTGGTACATGGCCTAGATAGAATATCAGCAGTGCAAGGAACAATTTGGTCAACAGCCTCACTTATAAAGAACTTTTCTATTCATTTTGAGCAAAGCTGCATATGTAACCCACTTATTTTAAGTAATTCCATATAATATTTAAACATCTACAAAAACAACTCCAGACATCAGACATAAAAAAAATCTTATTAAGATGATAATTGATGACAGTTGATGTAATTTATGACAAGTTAGAATAATTTATGACCACTTGATATTTGGTAGGGTATCCATTAGCATCAATTATTGCCTGACAATGTCTAGTCATGCTTTCAACATGAGATTGACAAAGCTCATGTGATAATTATTGCCAACAATCATTCAATATGCTAAATAACTCAGTTTCATGAGAAGTGACAGTCCACAATCATTGTATGCTACAATTTGATCTTTCTCAAACTTGGATAACTGCTTACTTGTCATTAACCAAGAACTAATCCCAAATTAGGATACCAAATTTAGGAAAAGAAAATTCTAAGAAATCTTCTATATTTTAGTATTTCTGAGAATTTTGTTTTTAGAAAATTATGACTTTTTGCAACAACTAAGAGAACTTTGACTACTATAGTTAAGGAAAATAATCACTTCCTATGTATGTCTAAGCCATTGAAGTTTCATTAAAATTTTTAGCAATAATAACAGATGGTTCAGTTTTTTCACTGTTGTGTTTTTTGTCCAATATGTTGAGTTTTCCTTATTGACATTTTTTTAAATGTAAAATTAATTAATTACCAATCATCATCATCATCATCATCATCATCATCATCATCATCATCATCATCATCATCAATTCTTCTATACCAGTTATTATATCATCATTATCAATCTCTTGAATTTATCATCAACTGGCCATTACATCATCACCATCATTCACTTCAATTATTCCTTCTCCAATCATCATCATCATCATCATAATTTTCTTCAAACATTCCTTTATCACCAGGTCATTGGTCTAATGAGTAGAGCGTTTGCCAATAGTACAGAAGACTGGGGTTCAATCTCAGGTTGAGTCATACTAAAGACTCAATGATGCCGCCTTGCTTAACACTAAGCATTATAAGATAAGGATCAAGGATAAAGTAGAGCAATCCAGAGAATGGAGTAGCGCCCTCCCCTACACCTTGGTGTAGTAGCAATTGAAAAGGGAGCCTTCAGGGTACCTTTGACTTGGGTCGCCAACTTTTACTTTATTCTTTTATCAGTCAAATACATTACATCATCATTTTTCAGTTCTACCTTCACCAGTTATTGCATTATCATCATCATCATCATCTTTCTCTTCAGTTCTTCCTCTGTCAATCATAACCATCATCATCAATTTTTTTTCACCAAATCAGTTGCAGCTGAATCCTCTGTGTGCTCCATGACTAAAGTCAGTGGCCAAATTCACTTCAGGAGTCTCATATCATTTTATTGAAGAAAGAGGTTACAATAGATCAGTAATTCCCTACTTTGGATGCATGCCCCACCATCCGGCATGGTAATATTTTTGTGGGGTTTATTTAGAGACCAAGTTAATAGCCTTTTAAGCTTCCTTCACATGAATTACAGAGAAATTTTGAATATGTAAGAAATAAATATTACAGCGGGGGAGCATCAGAATTTTTGAAATACCAAAGTGGGGCATGGCCCAAAATCGGTTGGGAACCACTGCTGTAGATTGAATTTTATAAATCAAAAGTATAGATTTTCAAAGGCAAATGTCTACTTACAAGTGTCAAATGATCATTATATCTAGTCCCTTTAAAGTGCTTAATGATTAAAATGAAATTATTCAATCATTAAACTTAATGGAAGCACTTGTAGTGTAATGGTCATCATCATAGGAACTAGATATGGTAACCTGTGTTCAAAACCTGGATGAGGCTGTTTGCATTTTACATAACACTTATACCCTTGGGAAAGTTATGAATCCAAATATTCTCTCTCTCCAGCTATGTTAAGGCAAAAGAATCCAGTTTGCCATACTATTTACCTTAGTGGGGCAGACTGGGCTCTTTAACCTTGGTATGGCAACCAGAAGAAGAAAAACTCTGAATTCAAACCTTCTAAACTCCACTTAAAAATTGACCTTGTGTCAGTTCCTGCCCATGCAGAGGCATTAGATATACATATATATATATATATATATATATATATATATATATATATATATATATATATATATATATATTAAACTTAATAAATAAAGATGTGTGGGTTATTTAATACCAAAGCCATCCCTTTAGAAAAACAGCAGTGATACGATTTAATTCATTGTTAAGAGAATAATGGATTTCAATACCTTTTCCAAGGGTATAAGTCCGAAAGTAAATATAACATTGTGAATGGAGTTTGAACTCACTTACTTAAAAACTGTAGTCCAACATTTTTGCCTTTACACCAAGGAGACTTCCCTGTATGGTTTTAAATATTTCTATCTAATACTAATATTTTATACACAGTTATATGGTTTCAAGTAACTATTTCTATATAATAGTGATTTGTTTTTAAACAGTTATATGGTTTCAAGTAACTAATAATATTAATCCTTAGTAAATAATTATAACTTCAGGTAATTATTCTTAATACAAATAATTTACACAGTTATATGGTATCAAGTATTCCTATCTAACACAAATAATTTTCAAACAGATCTGTTTGACTACGTGCAGTGGTCGTACTCTAACAGATACTACCACTCCAGGTCAGAATTATAAAAATTCATTTCTAACAAGGAATCAAACCGACCATGTGCGGCACTTGATTTGGCCTGAGTGGAAAAAGAAGAAAAAATTCCAGACAATCCGGCACCAAAAAGCTTCCTCTATTTGTCCAGAACTACTATTGGGCCCTTAGTATGAACTTGGGGACCAGACTATTAAGGCAGGAAAAAATAGCCAGCAGAAAGGTTTCATCACTTGCTTCTTGAACAGCTGATAAGTATTTCAAACAGGCAAGAAGCTTCCCAAGAAATAAAACCAAAATCAAACGAAAGTCAACTTCCAAAATTCTACAAAGTTAAACAACTGAAAGAAAATTCAACACAAGAATTCTGTTGAAAAGATAACTTTACAGAAGACTCAATTGAAATTAACTGAAAATTAAAAGAACTCAATTAAAATCAACTGAAAGATAAAATTCAACCCATGAACTCTGCTGAAAAAACAACCTTTCAGAAGGCTCAAAATTAAATCAAAACTGAAACATTTTGACAAAACTAAAAAGAAAAAAAATACACTAATTCAAAGAACTTTGTTTCCTGGACACTCTCTCAGATAAGTTCCCACATTTTCACTGAAATTGGCAACACTTTATCTTTTCTAACCCTTTCTTTCTTGTTTCTTTTGTATAAAATTCCTTTTTAAAACTTTATTGTCTGTGTCTGCTTTTTGAATCAATATCCAAACTAGAAAGCTGCAGAACTTACAGTTTGAACTTACCATATAAAATTACATCCTAAAGCCCCCTAAAAACATACCCAGTTGAATAATAAATTTGGCTTTAGTGTCATTCTCTTCATATTAAATTTTACTCTAAATTCCTTTATATTGAATTTAATCCAAATCTCTTTTAAATTCCTTTTATATTGCAAATTTTATTCTCTATAATTTCTTTTAGAATGGACCTGGGAGTAATGGCAATGAAGAAGTACATCACACTTCCCAGAGCCTTACCATCAAATGCAATTAAGTGTTATGCTCAGGAAATTTCTTTGTGGAGAGGTGTAAGCCCTTTCGACAGGGTGGAATGGTAGTTGTAGACAGTCCAGGCTGTAAACATAGTTTTCAAAGAGATTTTTTGGATGATTTAATTAAATGACAGGATACATCATTGAAAATTTCCGCATGTGACAGAGATGGTCAATCTGAGTTCTTTTGATTGTGTACACTCATAATCTCATGACATTTATCAGGCCACATGGTCACTTTGTTGGGAAGTGGATTTCAATTAATTTTATCTCTTACACATTTTTGTAAAATTCATAAATGAAATATGGTTCATCCTTAAAAAAACACACAACTGATAAAATATAAAGGAATGGGTGCTTGAATGAGGCTTGCACATGATTCAATTATTGAACTGCTAAATACTGTTGTCTCTGTTGCCTTATAACATCATCATCATCAAGATGTGCAGACAACACAAATTCCTTTGACCCTCTCTTTCCAGCATTACTGGAGCCTCATCATCAGATTGTTTTATGACGTATTTAGGACAATCGTTGGAAGGGGGATCTTTCTCCTCTACAGAGATACAGTCTGTGTATTCTGCAGCCACCCCCAGCCAACTAGGTCATTTTTACTCAAGATGAACAAAAGTAATTAGACTAATAGGAATTCTTGTAATTCATTTTTAATATATATATATATATATATATATATATATATATATATATATATATATATACATGTAGTTTGGTAGCAGTCATTCATTTATGTTTCATTAAATAATAAAGACAAATTTTGTCTGTATGATTTATTTAAGATCCTTTCAAGTTTTCTGATAAGTGTCTTAGTATCAGGTTGGAATTGGTAGATGAATTTCCCAAAATTGTCCCGAGTGCTTTTGGATTCTTCATAGACCATCATCGGAGGTTGCTTGCTTGTGTATATATATATATATTTAGGATTATTGTCAGGAGAAAAAAGTTTTTAGGAAAAAAAAAGCTTTTTAGAAAATTTTTTAATATATATATATATATATATATATATAAATTTTTTAAAAGTTGGTATGCAATATGAAACTAAAATAAAATATACTGTTAAAGTAGCATATCCATTAGTCAAGAAACATTCTTCAAACTAATGGAAATGCTACACCAACACTATATTATATATATATATATATATATATATATATATATATATATATATATATATATATATATATATAATTTATAATAAAAAGTAAATCTTACTTCTGGTGGAATATTACAAAAACAAAATTGACTACACACATTTTTTCATTATAATAACAACAGTCTTGAAACTCTGTTAATAAAAATAAGAATATGCAGGAATCCAAAGTATAGCTCTAATATCTTTATGCAATTTTATGATTCAATTAATGAACAGCTAAACACTGTTGTCTCTGTTACCTTAGGACATCATCATCATCATCATCATCATCAAGGTGTACAGACAACACAAATTCCTTTGATTCTCTTTTTCCAGCCATCCCTACCAGGCATCACTCTTAGCAAGTTGGCATCTAGTGTTAGCAGAGTTGACAAATCTAAGTTTTTGTTGGTTGGCTAACAATAGTATGTCCATGTGTAGGAGTCCATAGGAGAATGTTTCTTATTGAGTTTCTCCTTACTTCTCCAGAAGTGCCTAGCAGGTTTTGCTTGTCTTGATTAGATGGTTTGTGAGATGAGAAATAAGTGACAACACAGCTGCTGTTCGTAGGATGCTGTTTTCAGAATAACTATGTAAATTTTGTTTTCATATCCTTAGGGTTGCATGTATTATTAAAGATACTATATCTCCAGCCCATTGGCATAATGGTTAGAGTGTTTGCCAATGGTCCGGGAGACTGGGGTTCAATCCCAAATTGAGTCATACTAACAGGAAAAATAACAGTAATGTTGGTGACCGTAGTCAAGGTTGACCTGAAGGCTCCCTTTTCAATAGCTATAACACCAAGGGTAGGGTGCAACCCCTTTCCCTGGATTGCTCCACCTTACCCTTGATCCATACCTTATAATGCTGAGTGCTAGCAAGGAAGCATCAAGTACCATTTTTTGAGTCTTTGGTATGACAACCTGGGATTGAACCTAGGTCTCCCGGGGCATTGGCGAACACTCTAATCATCATGTCAATGTTAGGTAGTCATACTAAAGACTTAAAAAATAGTACCTAATATCTCCTTGCTTAACACTCAGCATTATAAGGTATGGATCAAAGGTAAGGTGGAGCAATTCATTGAAAGGAGTTGTGCCCTCCCCCACACCTTGATGTAGAAGTTATTGAAAAGGGAGCCTTTGGTTTGTCCTCAACTACAATCGGCCAACTTATATATATTTATTAGGTGTGCAGAGAAGAGAAATGAGTACTTATCAGATGATGGATGCTGACTCCTCTTGAAGCGGAGGCTTCAAAATAGGAAGCAAAATGCCAGCAACATGTCAACTGTCAGCAGGAAGAAGTATCCAAATGTTCAAGAGGTAGGCACATGAAATATGAACAATGAAATTTTGAAAAAAAAATTCTTCCGTATAATAGGTACTAACTTTTTAGAATTTGTTGCTGCTAAATTTAAACGAAATTTCACATACAGCTTACATTATGTCTTAAAATACAAAATTTACACAAACATGTTTACACAAAAATGAAACAAGCTTGCTGCAAAAATAGGCTCACACAAGGAGAAAGGAAATTATAAACAAATACACATTCAAATGGATATTTCTCTGTAATAGCATACAGCACATTAGTTTGGACTATAGACAGAACTTAATTTTGGTTATCTTGTCTCAAATATGGCAACGCATATTGCCAGAAAAATGTTTATTATACAATTCTGGTGTATAATACACATCCCTGACCTCAACCACCCAACTATGTAATATATATATATATATATAATACCCAGAAAAATATCAAATTATGAACAGTAAAAGTCTATTATTTTAAGTTTAATGTGGTATGTACAATCATCAGATGAAAAAGTGATGTAAACAAATTACTGAACAAAAGATGTGAATTGATATCAAAGTGTAGACATATTGATAAATTTCTCATGTGTTATTTACCACCTGACTAATTCTATATTTATTCTCCTCTATTTTGCTATATATATATATATATATATATATATATATATATATAAAGCATATAAAGCATAAAGTTCTTCTTTGCATTTGATGTAGGCCTCTATATTGTCTGATACCATATTGGAAGATGAATGGATGCATAATGTGACCATCATTATTGACCACCCTAAACACTATGATGTGTATTAGGTGTTTGGTTTTCATCAACATTGATATATCTTGTAGAGACAAAGCAAACTAATGTTTCTTCTACTAGTTCACCATCTGATCTGAGCAGACATTTTTCTCATCTGAGAGAAAAACAAACAAAGCATGTTTGGTTGAAGGGATACTTGTGTTTGTTCAAAAGCTTTGCAGCTTTGTTCCTTTCTCATCTTGTATGAGAAATACCAATCGTCTTTATTCACTACCAGCCTTATAAGAAACTCAGACACTCCCATGTCCCTGGCTATAGACCTGATTGACTTGTTGGGATTATTTTCAATTATGACCTGTATATTGTAAGGTTAGGCCCCTACAATATCCTATGATATATCAAAAAAATTTGGGAGTTCTTTTCTTATCAGAATGGACAGTATGAGGCTTCTGAACTGCTATAACTTTGTAATTACCAGTGAACTCATCTAACCCTTTTCAAATCTGCACTGTTCACAGATTGACACTCAAACACTTTGAAATCTTTGTATTGGCTGTTCTGGCGTAAATGCCAAACAATATAGCATGCTATTTCCAAATTCTGGAGGCATGAATTTTCATTATGCAATTTTACTCAATGACATTGCTTAACTGGCACTTGTTTGCAACATTAGTTGACAAAACCTGAAAAAAAGTGTGTGAGCAAAATAAATAATTGAAAATGGCAACAATTTACCCACTGCGCTGTATGTGAGTGTGTTTATATGTATGTGTGTGTGTGTGTGTGTGTGTGTGTAATATAATAATATGTGTATCTAATATAATGTATAATATAATAATCTGTGAATGTAATATAATATGTAATATAATAATAGTGTGTGTGAGTGTGTAATATAATTAGAAAAGATATTTTGGTATTTGTCCAGAATAGTCCAATTGTGAAATTTTCCATTAATTCTCCAGCAATGTACAAAAAATAATTTAGGAATATAATACTTAAATTCACTATCCAGGTAAGAGTAAGTTTCCGGCATTTCCTTCATTTTTCTTTTTTCTTTCCTGAACAGTAAAATCCCAAAAGAATATCTTCAGCTAGTTTCAATTCAGTGATCAACCTTATTTTTTAGCCTTTTTCTCCCAAACCATAAAGAAGGGCTTGGGCTAAATTTTACAGAAAAATTGCTCAGACATTTTACATAAGGTAAATAACCTTGAGCATGTCTTAGTTGTGGTACAAGACTATAAGTAGGGAGCACCCAGTAAAAATCGAATTCTGTGACAATGGTTTGCTATTACACCAGATGAGGTGCTCAAATATTTATTTACTAAGGTTAGCTTAGTTGGGGCACAAATATGGGGTACTCAGTGAGAATCGAACTCATGAACAATGTTCAGCTGATCTTGCTTGGTAACAATTGCACAAAGTGAGGTGCCCCACATACATTTAGGTAAGCAATGTAATAAATAATTTCTTATCATAAGGGAAAACTTAATTAAAATTTTTCTCTATTTATTTATTCATTTATTTTTTGAAAATAAAGTTTGCTCAGCTTCGTTCTTTCTTATGTTGCAATATATATATATATATATATATATATATATATATATATATATATATATATATATATATATATATATAAGCTGGATAAGTCAAACACTTAACTCAGATTTAGATGTGTGATATTTCGTTTGGGTTTTATTTCATCTTCACGAACTTCTTCAAAATGAATAAAACCCGAACGAAATATCACACATCTAAATCTGAGTTAAGTATTTGATTTATCCAACTTTCCACATATTTCTATCATACTGTCAGATTCATAACAAATCTATCTTTTCAACACATATACATATGTATATGTGTGAGTGTGTGTGTCCGTGTGCGCGTGCGCGTGTGAGTGTGTTTATCAAAGAAATTAAAAGTGCTCAGCTGAAGTATGGAATACTGATTTGAATGTGACATCGCGACAACCACAACAATAAAGTTGAAAAAAAAAGCGAAAAAAATTCCTCTTTATTAATCACAAAAGTAGAAAAAAGTTTTAAATTATCTTATTTTAACTTATTTAATAATTTCAAAGTAATAAGATAAAGCAAAAGTAAACAAAAAAGTATAAGAAGAAAAAAGATTTATTTCATTTTTATTAAATCCGTCTTGTCAGAATAAGATTAAACGAATAATAGAATATTAAATTCTAGAATTGCTGTGTCATTCATCAGCATCATCAATACCATCACTATCACTTCATAATCAAAACTACTATCCTATTACATCATTTTTCGAATCTTTGAATGATCACGATTTTTAAAACTATATGCATTAAAAAATATCTTTTCAATAAAAATGTATTTCCTAAGATTTTTGATAAAATAAAAAAAAAAGGAGAAAAGTTGGTGTGACGAAATGGAAGGGAGGGGGAGCATATGAAAAGTCAAGCTCTGCAGAAAAAAAAAAGAAATGGAAAATCACGTTCGAATGCACGTCACGTGACTGAATATTCTCTCAGTGTTCTTTCCCAAATATCAAGATATATTTCTTTTCTTTTTTTTTTTCTGGTCTGTATCTATATTTGTAAAATTTTTTAAAAAAACAAAAAATCGGAGTGGTGACGGCGATTCGGATAATAATATTCTTGCGTTACACTAGTAATTTTTGTCGAATCTTTCTTAGGTACGTCTTCAACATGGCCACTGGGATGCCATGTCTGAATTTGTAGGCGAATGTCTCAGTGAAGAGGTGTCCCGATGTCGGCCCTATTCGGGTCATAAAACCTGGACTTTTCATCGACGAGACCTTCAGAACTTGAGATAGTCTGAAGAAGGCTTCAAAGTAATTTGAGGCTTTCGCTCTTTGCGTTCATGGAATATGAATCTCGATTCGCTGTCGTTTGCTTTGGCTGAAATAACTTATTCAGTGGCTACTTTAACAAAGAAAAATTCTAAGACTGTCGTTCAGGAAATAGCTCACGTAAGTAGTCCTCTTTTAGCCTTATTTTTATAGATCCTTAAAATATTTACTATTTAGCCTATTAAAGTAAGATTCAGTATACTAAACGAGTAGTTCTATTCCCTTGCGTGTAGATAAATATATTAAATGATTTGGATCGCAACCATGAACTAAAAAAGGACGCTTATTCCTTTTATATCTTTTATTTTCTTATTTAAAACATATTTTGCGATTATAAATTTATTTTTTTAATTTTAACAATTTGTCCTAGTGTCTTTTTGGTGGTTTTCTATTGGTCTACCCTCAAGAAACAAATATATCTCCTACACAAATTTTATTCATTGCTGTCCCTATTTATCATCTTTAACATGGCGAATGCACTTTTTTTACACAAAGTAGAACAAATATATTTCAACATAAATCGTATTTAATTTTTTTTTCAATTTTTAAAGTTATGTCAGCTAATATTTTTCTCTTCGGATTTTTCATCTTTTGAAACTAACTTAAACACTTACTTTGATTGATTAAAAAAAATCTTACTAGCTCCTTTTTAGAGACCATATTGATTGATTATAATTACTTTTTCTCTCTCTCTCTCTCTCTTTCTTTCTCAATTTAAAATGGACATATGGGTTATTTGAAAGATTGTTTTTATCCACGGTTCTTCTAAATAGACTTAGATATTATTCTTGATTATGTAGACCAGCCTTCGTAGAAAGATTTTTAACAGAATAAACTTTTTGAGAAACTTAGACAAAGGTACTATAACTTTTTGTCTTGAGACTTTTTTTTTCTTTTAGTTGTTTTTGTGTATAGGTTAATAAATTTTAGTGTAAAATATAAAATTGTCGAAATTTTACTTGTATTTGGTTGAGTAGCTTTTTATATAGTACTCGCACATAGTAATCTAGTTGTTGTTTTTTTGTTTTTCAAGAAATTCCGTGTGAATTGAATTACAATGATTCACACTTCATGTAACACACGCACATCTTATATATTTATTGTGTGTGTAAATGTACAAATATGAAAAAAAAGAAAGTATTCTGATGATCATTTTAAATAAATCAGTAAGTGATAATTTTTAGTGTAAAGTTCTCTATAGTTTATTCAATAAATTAGAAATTTCTTGAAGATATAGATTCGAATTTTTCATTTATCGGAAGACATTTACTTTTTTTTTTTTAAACAAAAGTTTGGTTATTATATTGAAAATATTTGAGTTTATAATTGTATTTAAAAAGTCATGATTAAAGAAGAAATATTTTCAAACCAGTTTTAACGAAAGACTAAAGAATGATTTTAAAATGCTAAGCTAAATATAAGTCGATTTTGCTAAAGATTTTCTAAAAATAAAAAAAAAACCCAAAAAACTTGTAAATATTTAATGTCTTAAGTAATTTAAGATTGTAAGTGTAAAAAGAAAACAATTACCAAAACTAGTTTGAATTTTGGTGGAGGTATTTATCTTCACCTAACACTGGTGTCCTTAAATGCATTTCGCTTAGAGCACGAGATAATCTTACATAATTGTCTCGGCGATCTTTCATATTATGTCGGTAGTATAAAAAAATTACTCCCACATGGTGAATCACAAAACAGTGTGCGAAAGTTTCCAGCACTTATTGTTTACAGTGAATAATCGAAATTCTAAAGTCTAAACAAAATTCACGAGAAACTATTAAAAATTTGAAAAATAATTAGTTATCGACTAAACTTTTCAGTTAAACTCGATTTACATACATAAAGTGGGCTGTGAACTTTTGATGTCATTCTCCAAGTGGGAGTTTCTTTCCATTTTTATGGATATGTTTCAAACGAGAGTGGTTTGGGGAATGAGCACAAGCGCAAACTCTTCTGTAAACTACCTTCCGAAACAGTAGCAAAAAAAGCTGTTACCCCTCCCCCCCATTCAACCTTGATAGGGGGAGGAGGCTATAAGAAGATTATGTTTAAGGTAACCTGATGTTTTTTAAATGAAAATTATAATACTAGCTATTCCATGAAAAATGATCTGTAGCATTTTGAGAGAGCTAAAGAGGCATGGAAATCTTTCTTTAATTTGGTACAAGTCCTTAAAAAGAATATCTGCTCAATCTTAATTGTGTGTGTGTGTGAGATCAGACAATAGTGCTCGTGGGGGAGAGAGATAACAAATAGGTATGGATGGAGAATTAGAAATAACACAAAAAAAACTTTAGTGGACATAGTATAAAAGACTTGCTTGTTGAATATTAAATCAGTTTCATTTTAAAAAATCTTGCCACAATACTTATAATTGTATTTTTGTAAGATAAAGTTTGTTTACCATTAATTTGGACTATTATTTTCTTTCAGTCTCATTTTTAGCTTTTTTTCTCCCTCAAACCATTGATTGTCAAGCTACAAGTGAGGAAAAAATTTGGAGAAAATTAGTGGTCGACAATGCTTAATCTAAAAATAAAATAGTTTTTATCTTCACTTTATACTAAAATGTTATTTATTGAAAGGAAAGCTTTAAAAAGACTAAAGTTTATTTTTTGTTGATATAGTTATAGCTTGTATATGTCGCTTTTATGGAAATGAAAATTTTTAAAATTCTTTAACCAAGATTGTTGAAAAATGTAAAATTCTCAAATATATTTATTGACAAGATTTAATATGCAGTTCTGAATTTGTTGTTCATCTATTAAAAAAACATTGTAGTTATGGATTCTTTTTAAATGAGAAACTGTTTTAAGGGTTGTGCTGATAGGCCTCCTAATTGTTTTTAGAATTTGCTATTAGCTATGAAATATGTGAATGTTAAGATCTAAGCTCTTCAGATGATTTCTTGAAGGGTTGAAAACAAACCAACTAATTATCACTGGGATGGGTAAAAGCAATGTTTACTTGGGGGAAAATAAAACAAAACTATATTACACATGCAGTTTGCCAAAAATCTAATCCTGTCATTACAGGTATTGTTTGTTTGCTGTGTTCTCAGTTTAAGTTGAACACGATTGTTTATTGGTATAAGCTTTTACCATTCTAAGGCCAAGGACTTTTGCTTTAGTTTTTAGAGGGAGAGAAGGGGATGAGTGGGTAACTCAGATTTGTCTAAACAAAAAAGATGTATAGCAAATCTAATATCTGGTTTGGATTAAAATAAATGTTAGTAAATCAGATCATTGTTCAAATAATGTAGTTATTTACTAAACTTAGTTGTGGCACAAGGCCCTAAATATTGGGGAAACCAGTGAGAACTGAACTCTCTATCTATGCTCTACTAATGTAGCTTGCTCATATGTCAGATGTATCCATAATGAAAAGATCCTTTTCCAGGTTTTCCAAGCATATCTAATATGTAACTCAGAAATTTAATGTGTATGATTTAAAAAAAAAAAAAAAATTTGAGTGCAACTCTAAAAACATTCATATAGAATTAATCATTTAGCATACATTTAATTACTGAGAATGATTTTTTTTTTTCCCTAACAAATCGATAAAATATGTGGACGGATTTTTTAACATTTCTATATTTTTTATGTTTATTTGTTATTTAGGTATTTTTCAAAAATATTTCAAAAAATTATTATAGCTATTTAAAAAAAAAAATTAACAGCTTTTTATTTTTTACAACTTTATATATATATATATATATATATATATATATAACCAATTTAAAAAAAAATTGAAATTCATTAGTTAATTTTCTCTATAAATGTTATTTTTAAAGTCAGTTTAATTCAGCTGACATTATTACCATACTCTGCATAATTGGCTATTATTAAAACATTTACATAAAGATGTAATTATTAGTTTTAATTACAACAGTTAACAACCTATACATAAATTCATTTTTGACTTGGCTAGTTAGGATTTGAATAATTTTTACTGGTTTTGACCAATCCATATAATAGATTTTTCATTTCTCTTTAAAAAAAAACAAAAAAAACTGCATTATCTGTCTCCCAAACACTAAATTAATCAAAGTAATTGCATACACACATACATCAATAAAATCAGCAATAGTTTTTGACTGCTAACATAACTTTTGTTAGTGTCTATAATTGAAATTTGTATATTTTTATCATTCAGAACAAACTAGTTAGTTTTGTTTAGAAATATTACTTTTACAGTGCTAATGTAAAGATCAATAAAAAGAAAAAGATTTGTTTTAAAATCTAAAATAAGTTTTTATTTTTAATTTGCTTTAATGTGTTTGCTGTGTGGCAATTATTAAAAGACTTAAATATCTGAATATTATAGTTTTTATTACATCAACTAACAGCCTATATTCATTTTTGTTTCATTTACATATACAATACGTAAACCTATCAGCATTGGTAATCTGGTTTAATTCAGTTATCATTATTAAAACATTTGTCTTTCATGAATTTTTTTTTTTTTTTATGTAAAGTAAACAAAAGATGAAGACTAGAATAATTGAGTTTGGTTTAATTAAGAAACAGTAAATGAAATATAAAAATGACTATATTTGGATGTTTGTTGAGTTTAATTAAATTTTTATTTTTTTATTTTTTTTTTTAAGTATTATGTTCTTTATATTTTAGCTGACTAACGTACACGGTGCAGAAGCAGACCGTCACTTATTCCGCTGTCTGTTTTCTCATGTGGACTTTAGTGGGGATGGTAAGAGCGGAGGTAAAGATTCTCATCAAGTAAGTTTCATTTC
Source organism: Sepioteuthis lessoniana (assembly GCA_963585895.1). Taxonomy (NCBI): domain Eukaryota; kingdom Metazoa; phylum Mollusca; class Cephalopoda; order Myopsida; family Loliginidae; genus Sepioteuthis; species Sepioteuthis lessoniana. Next base: position 111,999 of record CAUZXS010005741.1, on the reverse strand, counting down.
TAATAAAATTCTAAAATCTTTTATATCCAAGAAAATTTTTATTTATTGGGTTTTTAGAATTTCATTTAAATTTTTTGCAGGTTCAATTTCAAAAGTGCAAGTTTAATTTTAACATTTAAGGAAGCTTCATTAACTGAAGTTATTAGTATTTTTATTTATTTTTTCATATTTAGGTACTTCTTGCTTCTGACAGTTTTTGCCATTATCACTTCACTGGTTATAATTGTTTGATAGGGTATTGATTTCTGTCATAGCTAAATTTAATAAGATTTTTTAGTTTTATATAAAATCATGAAAAATAACATGCACACAAGAATTTTATACTTATTTGCTCAAAGGTCACTCTTAGTGAGGATTTAAGTTGTTCTATACTATTTATAGAATTTATATTATAACGGATTATAAATAATTATAAGTATAAATAATTAGCATTTAATAATCATCTTTAAGAAGTTATGGTTAGAGTGAGTGCAAACACAGACCCCCACACTATTAAGTTGCAAATTGAAAGTTTCTTTATTTTATTTATGGCTTGCACTCAATAAAAAAAGTCAGACCATTATAATGCCCTGTTGACAGGGCTTAGAATATACTGACTGTATCCCTTGCAGAATGGTACTCCTTTTAAAAATGGTTGTCCTTGGTATGACCCTAAACTACATCTGATGGTGAGGCTCAAGATCTGGAGAGTGAAGTCACCCCTTCATTGCCATTATTCCCAGGTCCACTCTGACTCAGAGTGATAGTACCTATTAGGGTTTTATCTATGGATCAAATAGATCTGTTTAAAAATTATTTTTATTTGGAATACTTGATGCCATATAACTGTAAATTAAGAGTATTTACTTGAATCTATAATTGTTTAAGGATTATCTTTAGTTATTAGGAACCATATAACTAAGTGCAAACAAAAGACTAATAAATAAAAAAATAATTACTTGAAACCATACACTTATTAGATTAGATAGAAATGCTTGAAGCCATAAAATTGTGCAAATTATTTGTATTTGATTGGACTACTTGCTATAATTGGGTGCAAAAAACATCTTGTGAAACAAAAAATATAAATGTACAATAAAAGCAATTCTTTTGTTATAAAATAACTAAGGATGGGTTGACATATCTTTTAAAATCAATCATATTATGAATTACAAATAAGTGTGTTATAATAAACAGTTAAGTTATCTTTGAGAAGTTATGAATGAGATGAGTGCAAACATAGACTCCACACTATTAAGTTACGAATTAGATGTTCCTTTATTCTTTAACACTATTTCACTAATAAAAATTTTAAAGATTAGTAATCAAATCATTATAATTTAGATTGTTGTAAGGCAAGATTTTTTAAAACTTTTTTAAAGTTAGAAATTAAGAAATCAGATTAATTCTTTATTTCACTATCAACTTTGTCATATTGATTAAATTTAGATTTAAAGACATTTGGTATGGATTGAATTTCTCTTATCAATAATGCCCCAAAATTCAAACTGATTGGTTGTTGATTTGAAAGTTTTACAAAAATGATAGCAGCAAAATAAGATTTAAATAAAATATATTGTTTTAATTATATCAATTCCTATAAATTGCAATGATTTTGACAAATATTTGATAAACCTTGTTTAAGATAATAAAATTCTGTAACTTTCATGAAAATTTTAGTGTGCTCTCTTGAAAAAGTTAGCTAGATTATTAGTCATTTGTAACTGGCAAGTAATTAAGCTTTGTTGAAGCTTAAAAGTTGAAAAAAATCAGATTATTGTCTGTTAGAATGAATTGATATAATTTCTTAATCTTAGCTTAACCCTTAGAACTCTTGACCTGTATCTTGAGGTCACAAAATTCACAAAAAAACTACGCACTAAAATTCAGTTAAACTTCACTCCAGGGTTGCACACGTCTTTATTTAAAGCTATCCTGTAATTTTGATTACCTTCTTATCTACTGGGGATGTGAGTGTCAAATGCACCTTTTTGTTTGATTGTATCAAGCATACATGCTGTATGCCAGGACATTAGAAAGATGATGCTTCAAATTATGAACAATGGTAGATTCATTGAAGACAGATATCTTTGCTACCAGATTTTTGTACTGATGCAAGTATATTCAGGATTGGTAGGTAAGCTGTGAATGGTTGCTCTATTAAGCCTTTTATTATTGGTATCTGACCTGATTTCCTTGAGGCTTATGAGTTCAAAGGGGTAACGAATTGATATCTACTCTAGTCAGTTCAAATTAGGCTTTAATTCATCTATTTGCTAAATTGAGGGTGGGGACTAACTTGGAATACATTAAATGTTTGTGAATGTAGGATGGCTTATATTTCCACCTATAATTTTAGTTATAGCTCAAATTATAACTGGAAATATGTTTTCAGGTGGAATTTATTAGTATATTTTAATTATTCATATATAAAGTTTTATTCATGGCAAGTAAATTTAAGTAAGGTTCTCTTTCTTTTTCATTCAGAGAAATTAAGATTTCTTCAGTTGTGGGGCAAAAATGTAATTTAAAAATTTTTTTAATATAATGTAAATTTATTTATTACATTAACAAATAACAATTTGCAATATAGCAAATTAAAAACTTATATCAAGAATGAAATCATTGTTTTAATTTAACCTGTTAATAGAAAAGACTTTAAAACTTAAGTTTTCAAGAAATGGTATTTATTCTAAATACCTTGAGGGATGGCCCCATGACATAATGGTTAACATGCTGGATTGCAACATCAAGTAAGTTTAAACTCCAGTCATTATTACATTCACTCTTGGACTCTTACCCTTGGGAAAGGTAGGAACCCTCTTACCCCCTCCTGCTAAGGGTTAAATAGTTCTACCGTTTTTCTACAATGATCGATTTGACATAAGACAACGCACAACTTAAAATATGAAATTTATCTTTATAAATAAGGTGATAACAGATTTAAAATAGGTGTCCTGGGTATCTTCATTCTCATTACTCCCAGGTCCACTCTACTACTCGGGAGTACCTGTTAGGGTCCTATCTATGAATCAAATAGATCTGTTTGAAAATTATTCATTAGAATACTTGGTACCTTACACTGTACGCAAATTTATATTGAAAGTTACTGGAAGCTATAATTAATTATCAAAGATTATTAGTTACTTAAAACCATCTTATTGTACCCAAACAAATGATAATTAGAATAGTTACTGTAAATAATATAGTCGATAAATTTTTAGTATTAGATAGAAATACTTGATACCATAACTGCAAACAAATGGTTTTAGACAAAGTGCAATTTAAAGAAATGCAATGAACATTGAAAATGTAGTAATGATTACAAATGAAATATTTAAAAAAAAAAATGAAATTTTGGTATTAAATAACCCATTAGAAATTGATATGCCTTTAAACAAGTTAACCGAAACCTTTAAAATGAGATGCTAGAATCTAAAAATTAGTTCAGCTACGAACATTGTCATACTGTTTCTAGCTTGGTATTTCCCAATTGTTGCATTTCTGCCTCATTCTAAATAGCAGTATCCATTGTATTCATTTAAAAAAAAAAAAAAATTTATTTATTTATTTATTTTTTTTTTATTAATTGTTGAGTATTGGAAGGTTGATTTTTTTTTTTTTTTTTTTTTTTTTTTTTTTTTTTTTTTTTTAAATACCAACTTGGAATGGCAGTATAAAATGATGGTAACTATTAGAACAACACAATCTGAATGTCTTTACTTTTCTGTTAAAAAAACCTTTCTACTCAATCTTTGTCCTCATTGACAGGATTCCTTCCTTAAAAAGGTAAGGAGATAAATTTTATATCTTAAAGTCTGCTATCAGTGGCCATTAACACTGTGTTAGTCCTCTGGGTGTTTTAGCACTCCACATTTCTTTCAATGCTCATGATTCCTTGCTGGTAACTTGATTATTTCTCATTCCTTGTACTCTCCTGATAAAGTAAGGGCATTGAGTATATAGTGGAATATTCCTGACTCAGCTGTAGTGAAATATAGATGATGTTCTGTTTTTCTTTTGATGTGAATTACATGAAATATACAACATAGGTTTATGTAACATTTATAGTTACTGTCATTTTAATTAATATTTATAGCTTTAGTTCAAGTATTGATTTATATCATATAAGAGATTGAATCTTTTTTTTTTCATGTTGTCATCATACATATAAAAAAAATATCATAATGGAGTATCCTGTGGGTATTTTCCAAATAAATGTGATCTGAATATATACAGCCCAGTCAGCTGGAGCTGTAAAAAACATGAGTTTCTTGGGTATGACATTAAACTACATCTGATGGTGAGGCTCCAGTTCTAGAGTTTAAAGAATGTGGAATACCCCTTCATTCCTATTTCTCTCAGGTCCATTTTGACCTGGAGTAGTAGTATTTGTTATGATCCTATCTAAGGGCCAAATTGATCTTTTTACTTGGATTTTACATCAATATTGGATAGAAATATTAGTGTTGAATAGCATTGCTTGAAACCATTTAACTGTGTGCAAATGGATAGGTATTAAATTAGATGGAATACTTAATAGAATTAGTAATGTTAAGTAGCTATACTTGAAGCCACTTAACTGTGTGCAAATAAATGTATTAGATAGTAATATTGGAAACCATTTAACTGTGTGCAAACAAATGAGTTCTAACTTTTTTAAAAATAAAATTACCAACAAATTATAAACTTAAAAATCATATATCCTATTGGTCTAGTGGATAGTGTTCGCCAATAGCCTGGGAGACCATGGTTTAATCCAGGTTGAGCCACACCAAAGACTCAAAAAATAGTACTTAATACCTCCTTGCTTACCATCCAGGGAAAGGAGTAGTGCTCTCTTCTACAACTTGGTGTAGTAGCCATTGAAAAAAGGAGCCTTTGGGTTGCCCTCAACTGTGGTTGCCATCTTTTACTTAAATGTGTTTGTGTGGGTGGGTGGATGTCTTGTTTAAGTGTGTGAATATGTGTATTTGTGTGTATAATATATATATATATATACACACACACACACACACACACACACACACACAAAGTAATCCAAGTAGGAGAGATTTATTCAGAACCAAAGTCGACACTAATGTTTCAGTTCTAATGAACCATCATCAGGACTCTGGGGGATGATATTATTCATGTTAAATCAACGATAGATGTTTAAAAGAAGAAAATACAAAAACTTAGGGGAAATTTGTATTATATATATATATATATATATATATATATATATATATATATATATATATATATATATATGTCTCTTATTTTAGTTATTTATTTATTTATATATATCTTATTTTAGTTATTTATATATATATATATATATATATATGTCATTAAATGACTATGAAGGGATATGGCATTAAAACAAATATCTTAATGTATTTAGTTAAAATTTTGTAATAATTCTGTACATCAGTGACTGCAGTGATATACTGAAGCAGCAGTATGTTTTATATAATAGTAACAGTATATGCATTTTTATAATGGGGTGTGTAAACACTTTACCAGATCAACCATGTTTGAATGACACAGCTGACTATTTCAGATCTGTACTATTTTAATTCACAAATTGGATTTCTAATTTCTGAGTTTACAGCATTTTAATACTATTGATCTAAAAAAACCCAAAAAATCTATTTGCCATTTTTGCTGTATTATAGCAATAGGCATACAAAAATCAGATCATTATAAATATATATAGTTGCAGTGATGTCACTGGTGTAATTGTTAATAGTACTATTATTGCCCTTTAAAAATGTTTTATGCTATTCTCTTGCTGTTCATTTTTAAAAACAAATATTTTTTCCTTTCTTTATAGACTTATTATTTAATACAAGAGTTTGCAGCTCTTTTCAGTAAACCTAATTTTGTGTCAACCCTGTGTTACGCGATTGACAACCCTTTACAACATCAAAAGGTTTGTAGCATGTTCGTTAATAACAGTAAATTTTGTTGGTGTATGTTGTATTAGAATTTTTAGTTTACAGTATCAATTTTAAGACAAAACTTGTATTTAAAAAAAAAAAAAAAAAATGTATTAAATGACTTGATTTTTTTTTTTTTTTTTTTTTTTTTTTTCAAAATAGTTTTAAAAAGTGTACCAAAAACTAACTCCTTTAAATTCCTCTAAAACCAAAACTAAATATCTTGAGTAATGTAGTAGTATTTATGATAATTATCTACATGAAATTTTTTTTAATATTCTTTTAGTCAACCTAAGATTCATCTAACAATATTGGGTGATAAATATCTGTATATGTTTAGGTTTATCATTAGAATTAGATTTTTTTTTTTTCTTTTTTATTTACTTAATTCTAAATATTAAATTACATTGATTTCATCCCCCTCATCTATCATTGGAGAAGAATTTTCATTTAATTTGTTAAATGAAAATGCGTTTCACTGCAGTGTAGATCAGGTCTGGATTTGCAAATATTTCTTTAAGAACAGTTTTTATAAATCTTATGTTTCATAAGTTACCCTCAAACTTTCTGTTGTATTAAATGATCTTGATATATTTTTCCAACTAGACCCTTAAACCAAGTGCTCAATTATTCCCTCAACTGAGCAAAGTCCTCAAGTTGACAAGAGTACAAGAGGTGGTATTCGGTTTGGCCTTGTTGAATTCGTCCAACCTTGACACCCGTAACTACGCTGCCAACTTTGTGAAACAGAAATTGCCTGATCTCTTAAGGTCTTATGTAGATGCTGGTATGTATACCAACAATTTCTAATGCACATTCCCTTTGAAATTAGTTGTTATGCTTTCTTTTGGTGTTTCAAATTTAAAATGTACTTAACACATTTTCATATATGATATATTCAGGATGTTTATACATTTGTTGTTTTATGTAGTCAATAAGATTTTCTTTCTTTCTTCTCTAAATGGTAGTCATATTTAAAAAATATTTTTCCTTTATTTTCGTATGTTCTGTATTATTGATGAAAAATAACTAAACATTTATTTATTTCTTTTATTCTCCACAATCTCCCATTTACTGACTGCATGTTTTCAAAACTTATTTTTTTATATTTTACAAAGTGAAATAGCAAACTTTTGCAAAAACCATAATTAGCTGATCAGAAAAAGAAAAAAAAATTTAATCATTTGACAACAGCTGGAATGCATGCCCATACATACGCAATATATTTCTGATCCTTTCAATGTTTAGCAGAACATAGTATATAGCCTTGAAAATCTATATAAAGATTTAAATGTTTTTGAATCTAACTCATATTAACTATTTAGAATATATTGTCTTTAAAGTTGTCTCAATACTGTTGACAAAATAACTTAAATGAAACTTATGAAAGTATATTTCATAAGATATCTGTATTTTTAATTTCTAATAAGATTTTGAACAGCTTGTTATAATGGCTTGAGTGAATTTATTTCTGTCTAAACTTGAAATGATTTTTCTTTTTCTTTGAGTATATATCATATTTGATAGCATATAAAACTTTCCACTTTATTTCTCCCCAAAATAACCAAAAGATACTTCTTGATATTTTAACCCTTTCACTACCAACTTATAAAATAAATAAGTTTTGGATATACAAAATAGTTTGTGTACATTTTAAGTGTTAAAAATTTGATTTGACTTGGATGCTGGTGTGGCAGTGAAAGGGTTGTGATAGGTTGTTTCCCAGTTGTTGTAGACTGTAGCCTAATTTCATAATACTGTAATATTAAATGTAAATAAAGCTTCAAGTGAGAAGGAAGGCTATATGCTATCAAATATGGTAGTCTTTTATTGAAGTATCTCATTAAACTCTGTTTTTATAAATTGTTTGGGGATCTCAGTTTGAAAAGATTTATATATCACAATACTGTAAAATTAAACTAACATATGTAATTCATATGCAATTAGTCTTAAGTACTTTATTTTTTAAATTTTGTTTTATTTATTTTTGTTTTCTCTCCTAGATACTAATTTAAGACAAGAAGGTGGATTACAAGATATTGCAATCGAAGGACTTCATCTTCTACTTACGCATCTTGTCCGTGGAAAAGATCATCTTGGCATTGGTGCTGACCAAAAGGAGGCTTTTTTGAAAACTCTTCGAAAAGGTAAATACAACTTGGCATACACAGTAACAATTGATACTGTTACGATAATTTATCCTTTTTTTTTTTTTTTTTTTTTTCCTTCTTCTTCTTCTTTCCCCCCAAATAGATTAATTTCTTTGGTGTTACAATTGTAGATTTTCCAAGGAGTCGTGTTCCAGTTGTTCTTAGTCCACTGCTGTATCCTGAAATTGAAGATATCAGTTTTGAAAGGCTTTCTGATAATTCCATCATGCCATCATCAATGGTAAAATTGCTTCAAAATTTTAAAATTTCACTAATTTTCGTCATTTTGGTGTATGTATTATTATTTAATGACTTAATTCATATTTATCTTTTTGACAGAATGAAGCTTCCTTGGCTGATATAGTCCTCGAGGCTGGCTGTGCTTGTACTAATACGTAAGTATTTTCTAAAATTTCTTTTTGATAATATATCTCTGTTGCATAGTTGTGGGTCTAAACCAGTGATTCTTAATGTGTGCCTTAGAAATTTAAAAAATGGGCAAGGATTTTCTGCAGCAAATGAAACAATTTATTGAAGAGGAGACAAACTGCAGTTTAAGCTGAACCAAAATTTTGAAGTTGAACTTGACAAGCTGATAGACAGTAACCAGATGCAGTGTAATCATTACTATGGTTTTATATCTTCTACTACATTTTGTTTTTGTAAATAAAATGTATTTCCTATTAAATGAAATTTCTATTTGTGAATCTGAAATTCATTGTTCATTAAAAATGGGCCTTATCGGAAACACTCAACTTAACTAGGAAGTTGACATTCCTGAGATTAATCATGATTAGCTCTTAAAGAAATTAAGCTTCAAAACTAAAGTTAATTGATACTTAGATTACCATCCAAGATTAATTTTTGTGTCTTGCCTCGTATAATGGTTAGAATTTCCTTAGTTTTGCTTTGACACACAGCTCTGTCTACTTATAGTTCCTGCTGTTCCTAAGCAATAACCCATCTAAGTACTGAGAAGGTTTGTTACCACTTATGTAATTTTTTTAATGGTATTGTAACAGTTCCTAATTCCAAGTGTTTCATCTAATCTAAAAATAAGAACTTTTATTTTGCTACCAAAAGCTATTGGGTCTTGAACACCAATTATCCTCTTTCTATAAAGTAGCAGTCCAGACAGACCTTAGATTTTCAAGCCGCTAAACCAAAAATATTGTCTTAGTTTTAATTCTCAAAGGAATTCAGGAATTCAACTGTTTGATTTCATTTTCTACACAAATATGATGATGCTTGCATTTCTGATTTATTGAAATTATAAAAACAGTTGAACATTTGTTGCCTTGAATTTAAAAGAATCATTAATCTCCCCCTCCACACTTTTTTTTTTCTTGTGTAAATCTTTATAAAGAATAGTTGTCTATAGAAGAAATAACTGACTACTTGGCATAAAGAAGTGATTGCGTATGTTTTTATTCTTTCTCCACATAGATTTTTCTTTCTGTTCTAACATTGTATTTGCTTGAAGAAAATTTTGTGCTTTTAAGGATCTCTTTAACCCTTTTATGGCTATGTGTGGCTTATGATATAATTCCTATAGCCAGATTGTGTGCAAATGTTGTAGTTACTCCATTTGCTGGTTAGTGTGTTTACGTGTTTTCTTAACGCCCTCCCCATTCCACTGGGGAATTTTACAAAGAAGCCTCTTGTTATTTTGATACCCAATTTGACTATTTTGTCATATTTTTTCATTAGTATTGTTGTAATTGAGATTAATGATATGTCCCTTGTGTCAAGCAAGTTCTGGAACAAATTGATTCAGATTCTGAATTCAGTATAATTAGCAGCTACAAAACTTGTTTTGATTCTCTTTGCTTAGATACAAATAATGTATGTGCTGCTGTATGTATATACCCAACTCCTCTGCCATGGGCAGGATGGGACACAAGGTTAGTTTGTGTGCTGCTTTTTTTTTTTAAGCAGAGTAAAGCTGGTTTGAATTCAGTTTTCCTTCTTCTAGACTGATTGCCTAACCAAGACTAAAGGACCCAACCTGCCCTACAATTTTCTAATAGCTGTGGCATAGAACTGATGAATTCATGCCTTTCCCAAGGGCGTTATTTGAGAATTTTAACATCTGTTAATTCCATTTTTTACTACTATGCGAAGTGAGCCTCCCAGCACATGCAGCAGTTTATAATTTATATTTTCAGAAAATAATTAAAAAAAATTAAAAAAAAATTTTTTTTTATTTTATATATTTGTTTGTTTTCTTCTTTAAAAAATAAGTGTTGAAGAATGTCGCAACACACTTTCCCAATTCAAAGCCAAAGAATTGACCCCCTCAGCTATTGCCAGGGTTATGGGTATGATGGCCAAAAATCCATGTGGGCAAGTTGATCAGGTAAGAGTTTTTTTGTTTGTTTTTTTTTTCATAAAAAGAATTGATATTATTACTAAGAAAGTGTTTTTCCTTCAAGCAATATGCATCCTACTGGTAATCTACTTTAAAACATAAAAATGAAATTTTTCATATTTTTGAAAAGTGTTGTTTGTTTCAAATATCTTGATTAATAGATGCCTAAAAAGTTGATTTTTACACCATGAAGTTTTAGCTATAGATCAGCCATTGTTATTTCAGTAAAGGTGGCTTTGGGTTAGAGGTTGGGTAAAAACTCTCTGGTTCGAAGGTATGCCACTTCATTCTACTTGTAAAAAATATCCTGTAACTTGGTACAAGTTAGTTTGTACAGGGAAATGAAAAGCATGTGAGATTTTAATGAATTAATGAGGTATATTAGTTTTTTAAAGTGAAATTTTCATATAAAAGTTTGAAAGTGAATTTTATCAAGATAATCAAACATGAAGAATTGATAATTAAATTGTATGATGTTTATACTTTACACCATCAACAGTACATTTGAAGCATAACTATGTGAAACACCTTGTTGGTGGGGATTGGAATATGCCAACTGTATCCCCTGCAGAGAGGGTAAGACCCTCTACAACAAAAAAATGTGTACTAGGTATGACACTAAATTGCATCTGATGGTGAGGGTACAGTTCTGGAGCTCTTGGGAATGTGGAGTACTTTTTCAATGCTATTACTCTCAGGCTCACTTTAACCCAGACTGATAGTACCTGTTAGTGTCCTATCTATGACTACACGAAAATATGCATGTGATTCCCTAACTTTTAAGTATAAAATGATCCTAGACAAGTTGACATGCCATTAAAATCAGTCAGTCAAGACTGTTAATAAGTGAAAATATATAGCTTTGATTACTACTTGCACCATTAAAATGACAATGGCAGATTGTTAAACTGATCTGGAAAAATGCTGAAATGTGGATCCTGAATACAAGTGGCTAATTAAGTTACAGTCAAAATATCACTATTTGTAAAACATGCAGGTTGATGGGTTTTATTTGAGTAGCCCTAAAAGTGTTACTATATTCAATTTGGTTGAGTCAAAAGTACATATCGAGAAAAAATGTATGGTAGCTTAATTTGATATCATTGTCAAACTACATTTCTATTTTGCTTAACTTTGTTTTAAACTTTGCTTATAATATTTTTGATAGGTAATCTCATTGATTTTTATAAATAGATCATAAACAGTTTGGGTGAAATCAATATTTTGTAAATTTTTATTTTTAGGAGCATTGAGATATATATGCACTCACATACACAGGTTGTATGGAATAAACTAGCTGTATTTAGTAATATTACATATGCATCGTAAGATGATTATTATTAAAAGTAGATAGTTGCTTTAGGATAATTACTTGTATTTAAAGGATGTTTTTATTTTATTTTATGATTTATTTATTATAGAGTACTGTCTCATTTACAGTTTAGTGTATTGAAAATGATTTCAGTTTTGTTTAAAAAATTTCCAATAACCATAAAACACCTTAAAAATTAATATTTTATTTTGAAAACTTGGAGTAGAATTAACTTGAATTTAAAAGTGGGGTGATGGGTTGGGGTAAACAACTGTTTAGATGAAATTAATTCCTTCTTAGTGCAATGTCTGGAAGTGACAATGGCTAAATGCATATTGAGAGGGAGAATGTCATCTGCCTCTCAAAATGATTACCAAGAAAGTGGGTAAACACTGCGAGATGGAGCCTCTTTTTTCTTTTTTTTTTTTTTCTTTTTTTTTTTTTTAGTGAGGGGGGCAGTAAGACGTAGAGATTGAGAGATAAATCCCACCCTAAAACCTACCTGAACTGGATCTCTTTCTATAGTTTAAATCCTTTCCAGGGATTATTCTAACAATTCCTAAAAGTTTGATTTAAATCTGGCCCAAGACTTGTGGAGTTTTAACTATTAACGGATAGACATTTGCTGATAATTTCTTTGTATATTGATAGCAGAAACTTGTAACTGAAAGAACATTAAAAGAATGAATAGAAATTTAAAGGTATTAGCTCTTGTACTTTAACAAATTTTTATTTTAGTCATTAATAAAGTGTTTTTTTTTTTGTTTTTTTTTTCTTCCCCAAGTATTTTATTTGTACAAGAATTATATCTTTAAATGTTTTCTATTTATTAGCTGAATTGCAACTGGAATGATAAAGAAAAAGATAAACCTGGTGTAACAACATGGAATGTTGACATTTTTGTTCAAATTGTCCAAGAATTGGTATGTATGTCACTTTTCTTTTTTCGATTTATTTATATACATTAAATTTTTTCAATTAAATACTCCCCTCTCAAATGTGAATAACTTTTCAAAGAATTCAGTAAATTTAAACTTATCAGTTTTCCATACCTTTGTTGTTTTTTCTTGTTGATTGCATGGTATAAAGGGTTCTTATAAAAGTGCTGCACAAAGACAGCAAAAGACAATTCTTTATAATGAAGAATTCTGGAAACAATGGAAGTTTTGCAGAAAATAAGCCCAAGGTATTAATTTATTGTTGTATAGTGGCTTGTACCACATGACTTATTGACTTTACCAAGGCTTTCGATTCCATTCACAGAGGAAAGATGGAACAAATCCTACTAGCGTAAGGCATACCTAAAGAAACCGTAGCGGCAATAACGATTCTCTATAGAAACACTAAAGTAAAAGTACGATCACCAGATGGAGACACAGAATACTTCAACATTGTAGCAGGAGTACTACAAGGGGACACGCTGGCTCCGTACCTCTTTATCATTTGTCTAGACTACGTACTTAGAACATCGATTGACAAAATCAAAGAGAATGGCTTCGAACTGACGAAGAAAAGAAGCAGAAGGTACCCCACAACAACAATTACCGACGCAGACTACGCCGATGACATAGCGATACTGGTAAATAGACCTGACCAAGCCGAAACACTACTGCATAGTTTGGAACGAGCAGCAGCAAACATAGGCCTCTATGTTAATGCACACAAAATGGAATATATGTGCTATAACCAAACGGAGGACATCTCCACTCTAGAAGGAACCCCTCTTAAACTAGTAGACAAATTCACTTACCTAGGAAGCAGCGTCGAATCAACCGAAAAGGACATCGAAACGAGGTTAGCGAAAGCATGGACAGCTATCAATAGGTTATCAATTATTTGGAAATCAGACCTAACCGATAAAATGAAACGCAGTTTCTTCCAGGCAGCGGTCACATTGATACTGCTATATGGCTGCACTACATGGACGCTAACAAAACGGCTGGAGAAGAAGCTAGACGGCAATTACACAAGAATGCTACGTGCAATCTTAAACAAGTCCTGGCGGCAACACCCCACAAGACACCAACTGTACGGCTACCTACCCCCATCACGAAAACTATTCAAGTTAGACGAGCCAGACATGCAGGACACTGCTGGAGAAGCAGGGACGAACTCATAAGAGATGTACTCTTATGGACCCCCACACATGGCCGTGCAAAAGCAGGATGACCAGCACGAACATACATTCAGCAGCTATGTGAGGATACGGGATGTTGTTCTGAAGACCTACCTAGGGCGATGAACGATAGGGAGGAGTGGCGAGAGAGGGTCAGGGATATCCGTGCTACCAGCGCGATATGATGATGATGTCTTAAACACTATCAGTACTGAAAGATCTCTGTTAGTAGTAAAACCAACTTCAGATGTAAAACCAACAGTGTGAGACTTATGTGTTGGACTGTACCACTTCAGTTAATAAATAGTTAACTCTATTTTACTGTGTATCTCTTCCTTACAACGATACCACATTTGGCGATGAAGGATTTGTAGATTTTGTACTCGCAACAAAAAACCACCAACAGTTGTCCATGAAAGATTCGAATTTACACCGAACTACACACAAAGTGACGTTCAAGGATATACACTGGAGGACTTTAAAAATTGTATGTTGGAATTCCTAAAATAACAAGAAAAACGACAAGATTTAAAACAATAGGAAAAACAAGAGGATTTTAAAAGACTCCATGAGAGCATTGAACGACAAGAAAAAAGATTTGGGAAACTACTTGAATGTCTTACAAAAGAAAACGAGGCGGGAAATTTAAATATATTCTCGCAAGACTCAGTAATAAATTCAGTTGGTGAATTTATTTACAAACCAGGAGTGACATTTGAGGCATATTTCAGAAGGTACGAATCAATTTTTGGAAAAGATAGTGAAAAATGGCCTGACAAGAAAAAAGTAAGACCAGGCAAATTCGGGGTGGCAGAACATAAAAAATACTTAAATTTTATTCTGCTGAGGCAGCCTGGTGAAGTGATGTTCCGAGAAACTATCCAAATACTAACGAAAATATTTGAGAAACAAAGTCATTGTTTAGTACTTGGCAATGTCTCAACCTTATGAAAAAGGATAGTGAAGACTACACAACTTTCGCCAGTACAGTTAACAGGTACTGTGAAAGGTTCCAGCTAAATGAGATTACACCAGACATGTTTGTTTGATTTTCATTCAGGGATTAACCTGTCTGAAATAAACCATTTTTCAATATTAATTTGTGTTACGGGTGTGGAGAATTGCATTTATTTAAAGATTGTCCATTTTAAACACAAAAATGGCCATACTTGTGGGCGCAAAGGACACAAATTCTCACACTGCAGACTTGGATGGGGAAATTATTTAAAAAATAAAAAAACTGGTACTGTACACTACTGAACACGCAACAACTGAAAAAGTACAAAGAAAATTACATGTTAATCTCTTCAATAGTACCAGTTTGCATGCAATGTTATACTCATAAAGAAGAATGAACAAAGACTGATTATGATATAGAGGTCTGTGGAAAGATCCATGCTGGGACTATAGTTGTGCAAGCACATTTGAAGTGAGGTAATTTGATAATGAAGTGAAGGATGTGATTGTGAAGTACTAGAGACAGTTCTTCTGGGCAAGATACTTGGCAAGGTTCAGAGCAAATAAATGAACCCATGTAGTTGTCAAGTGGAAACGGAAACAAGCACTAGGAAGACTGAAAATGATGTTGGGAAGATGAAATTGATTCAGGCCGATATGAAGATCGAGAACAAAATAAAGTGCGCTGAGGCCAGTGATGTGGAAAACATCAGACAACCAGGCTGATAAGGTATCTGCTGACATTAGGATAGTTAGACTTTTTTTTTTTTAAATTTAGGCTGGCAACAACAAAATACAAAACTTCATTTCAAAAGTAACATTCTTTTGATTTGGGGGTGGAGTAATATTGGTCAAAAGTTCAGGATAATGTAAATTCCTTTTTTATCTCCATTGTTAGACATGAGTTTTGACACTGACTGATAGATTTGACCCCACCCCCGTTTTTTAATGTGTAAATTTGGGTAGTCCATGTCCAGGGATGGGAAGAGTTGCGGCTCCATGTATACAAGTTGGATTTTTGAAAACTGCCAGTTGGAGTTCAGCCCAGTTGGCCAGTGTTGTAGGGTACTCTGACTGCATCTCTGCAGAGGAGTAATGTCCTGGATATGACACTAAACCATCTGATGGTGATGGAAAAGTCCCAAAGTGACTCGCTCATCTCCATCTGTGGCCATATTCAGTCTTTCAAAAATTTGTCTTTTCTCTTCCTTTGTCTTTGTGACACCATGTTTCTTGGGCTGTGTGTATTATGCATCTGCAGAATGCAATAATGTGGGTTCTAACATTACGGCACTGGCAGATAGATACTAGGCACAATAACATTTGCAGATTCATGCGTGACAGGCGAGACAGTATTTTACACTTATGGTATAAGGGTCATTCAATAAATAAGGTGAAGTTTTTCAAAGGCAATAGAAAAACACTGTTTACAATTGAATCTTTTTTCAAAGAAAACAACAGTGGTGAATCCTTTCATATCCAAGAACATCACCTTATTTTACAACTACTGCATCTGAAACTTTTTCATTTCCACTCTAGCTTGTAGTGGTAAACCCATATTTAGGCCATTTGTAATCAAGTTTTTGACTAAAACATGCTTCTCCATGTACATCACACATTCTTTAGAAAATTTTATATGGTTTGCCCCCAAAATTTGACGACAGACCTCTGTTGAAGTTTGTAGCACTCTGTTTAATTTACTACCATTTTGAATAAGCCCAAAACAAATACTTTTGTGAGATTCAAATAATTTTTGTTCTAAACAAATTCCAAACAATGCAGGGTTTACATTTATGGAAAATAATTTTGAAAACTTTTTGCTTTTTTTTTAAAATTTCACTTATTTACTGAATGACCCTTGTATAGTATTTAAAAAAAGTTTTTTATAAGTATAAACTTTGTAATTTCTAAAGTTTATTGTATACAATGTAAACATTCTAATCTTTTTTGAAAATTTTTTTTTATTTTCTAAATTCTAGGTGCCCAATTTACAATGGAATGATGTAATTGCAGAATTAGATCATAAAAGTTTTATGATCATCAACAAAAAAGGCTTGAGATTGCTTATCCAAGGGTTAATTAAAGCCCTTAATGATACGTTCCCTGTCAAGCATATTTATAAACCATGGAAAAATACTGAAGGACAGGTATTTTCTTATTTCTTAATTTTATGCTTTCATGTTAATTTATCTTAAAATGCTTAACTGTCAAAAATTTCTTATTGATGTAAGGGGAGAGTAAGATCAGGAGAACCTGGTCTTAGTTTCCTGATCCAATTCTTGTCGATGATCTGTTAAGGTGTATCCATACATGAACTAATACTCAACAACTGAGGATAAATTAAGGTGTTGTGCTAGGGTCAGGGCAAGAGGTAAGAATGGTAAGTAACAATTAAGAGACCTTCTTATTTCACCTTTTCCAGTTAAAAAGTGGGGGGTGGGTGATGTAGAGTAGGCCATAAGGCACTTGCTCTGACCCATTAATGGCAGCCTTGTACACGTAGGTTCTTCTCATCCCTCTCATAACCATGAATCTATATTAAGAGTATAATTTGGAACATCTTACTGTTAAATGTTAATATTGTAATTTTAATAACTTTTTGAGTGAATTTAGATCAGCATTTATACAAAGATGATTAAAATTTAATTTCAGTTTCTGCTCTTGGCCATTTCTTTTAAATCTTTAGGATGAAATAATTGCTTGCCTAGTTGGCTGGGGCTGTAGAATACACAGACTGCTTCTCTGCAGAGGGGTAAGACGACCCCCCCCCACTAGTGTCCTGGATATGATACTAAATAATCTGATGGTGAGGTTCCAGTGATGCTGGAGCTTTGGGGAATGTGGAGTACCCCTTCATTGCCAGTGCTCTCAGGTCAGCTCTGGCCTTAATTAGTAGCACCTAATAAGGTCCTATCTATGAGTCAAATAGAACTAAACGGTGTTGACATTTAAATTGCATACTTATGCTAAACTGAATTGCTTGAAATGAATCATTTTTTGTATGCTAAACTAAATTGTTTGAAATAGAACTGTTTTGACATTTAACTGTGTGTAAACAAAAACTATACTATACTGAATTGTTTGAATTAGCACTGTCTGACTAAACTGAATTTCTTGATATAGAAATGTTTTTGACAATTAAACTGTGTACTTATGTAAAACGCTACCCCCTCACCCCCCCACATTATCTCAGTCTTCTAACCATTTCACTTCTTAGCCGGCCGGTGATCAACTAGTGGTTCGAGGGGGTAACGCACATTTCTTTACCTACGCAAGAATACGATCGAGGGAGACAGGAGAAAATAGAAAGACAAACGAACAAACACGAACAAAGCTTGGGGTTACCAAGAGCAGAGGAAGGTATTGCAACATTATATGCATGTGCGGACTATCGCTAGCGTGGGTTACTAGCGAAAATTCCACAATGCTACTGGAATCAGACATCTTGAGACTCTTCTTCACTGGACCCTATCTTGTCTCCTCGCCTCTCTGCTCGGTGTCTGGTGTTGACTGCCCCTCCGTTCTTCCACGCCAACTTCTGCTGTTCGCCTCTCTCTTGTCCAGTCTCGACTGCCTTCTCTCTGCTCTCCAGCCACCAACTGTCATTCGCCTCCCCGTACCACTTCCGGGTACGGCGAGATTTCATGTCCAAGAATCCTTTGTCTGGTTTCGCGCCAAAACAGACAATTGAATCGTCTGCTTTGGCAGCCTACCCACATAGTGCTACATACCTCCCTCTCTTACCCTTGTCATTTATTCTCAATAAATTACAATACGATTTAACAAGCAAAAAAAAACAAAAAAAAAAAACAAGAACATTTACAGGAAGTAAAAACCGAACTTACAAAATTTTAAAGGGGTTCGGTCGTCCCCTAAAAAAAATAATAAATAATATAACAACACCATATCATCATACACATAAAAAAAAAAAAAAAAAAAAAAAATATATATATTGCTGGATTAAGCTCTTCCACCTTGCTCTCCTGTGAACAATTCTGGGGTCTCCTGACTCATCCCTATTCTTCATTCCAATAGGACTTTTCGATTCACCTCCAACAGTATTCAATTTTTCTTCAATTCGCCCCGCCCCCACCCAACAGAACACAGGGGAATTTTAACCACCCCGACCCAACAATTTCAGGAGGATTTTTCCATTCACCTCCAACATTATTCAATTTTCGAACATTTCACCCCATTCTTCAACCCATCAGAACACAGGGGAATTTTAACCACCCCTACCCAACAATTCAGGAGTATTTTTGGACTTGTCTCCCCCCCTTTCCTTACGACGTGGGAGCATCAGTAATCTCCGCAGTTCGATCGGTGTCGTAACAGGAATAATGTTCCAGAAAGCACTGTGGAATTCACTTCCCAACATGGGGGCCTTCACTGCCCCCTGCAACAAACAAAACAAGTCTCTCAGCCATCAATCACCATGGATTTTCAAAAGATAAGAAAAAAAAAAAAAACAAAGCAATTGACACCATCTCCCAGATCGTCCAGCCATGACCAGCCAAGGGGGAGGAGCAACCAGACACCGCCCCGCGCCCAGGTATCGTCTTCCCAACCCATCGTCAACCGTTTCCTCGGTACTATTTCATCAATTCCATGTCAACCAGGCCACTCGCCCTCCCAAATCATCACTTGTATAACTTACTACCCCTCGATACCAGTCCGCGAAACGGGGGCCCCCGTGCACCCCCCCGGGGGAAACACGATCAGACGAAGTGAAGAAGTGCCAAGAGCAGTTAAACTTACGAAAAATAAACCCAGAAAATCCATGAAGGTAAAAAAAAATAAAAAAAAAAAAAAAAATAAAATAAAAATAAATTTAAAAAAAAAGAATAAACAAATAACAATAAACAACAAAGCAAATGACACGGTAAGCCCAGTCCCCCAAAACCAACAAAAAACAAGGCAAAGTATAACAAAAAAAACAAAGGATAGCAAAAAAAAAATCCACACAAATTAAACAAAAAAAAAATTAATAATAAACAATTCACAGACAAAAAATAAAAAAAGAAATAAAATAACTACAATTGACAAATATATAAAAATAAAATTGTTCTGAAGGAATCTGTCACGCATCCACCTTCTAACCCTTGTCTCTCTTCCCTTGAGATCTCTGCCCACTTCCACCATTTCTCTTTGCGTCTTTCTTTCCTTCTCTCCTGTCCACTTGAATTCTTCCCGCTACCGGGGGTGGTGTGGGAGGGGATAGCGTTTGCTTCCAACCGTTTTTTTTTTTTTAAATCCACAAAAAACAAAAACTTTCTTTTCTTCCTAAAATCTAAAGTTTACTTATTCTTTTTCTTTCTTTTTCTTTCTTTCTATTTTCTTTTTTTTTTTTTTTTAACAGACAGGCATGGATGCAGTGACAAAAATTCCCTAGCAATCTTTCTTTCTACTTTTCGTTCTCTCTTTTTCTTTCTTTTTTTTTTTCTTTCTTTTTCATGACTTTATCTGTTCTTCCTTCTTTTTCTTTGTTCAAATTTTTCCGCCATTTTTATTTTTTTTTTTTTAATTTTTTTATATTTTCCATTTTTTTTTGTTTTTGTGGTAGAAGCTTTCCTCCACCTTCTACCCTCTGCACTCGGATGATCCGACTTTGACCAGTCGAGTTTAACCCAACTTCGAAATCTCACTTTCTCTCTAATTTCTCTGGGGTTTTGAAATACCACAAATTTTTTTTTCTTTTAGTGAACCTTGCAGCAAAAAAAAAAATTTTTTTTTTTTTAATCGGTGACTTATCACCTTTCCAGCATAAAATAAATTACTATAAAACTTCCCAGAACTGACTAACTTTCTTTCTTAAGCCACTGGTCCTAACACTTAAATATAAAAATTACTATGTGAAACTGCTACAAAGAAGGAAAAAAAAAGCATTTGAATTCTACCGGTCAAGTTAAGTGTGAAAAGTGGGTAGGGGAAGAAGACCTTCCCTTACCTTCTAACAAAAATACAACAAAAATTATCAGCAGCTAAGGGGTTAAACATACACACACACACACACACACACACACACACACACACACAAAAACGAAATAGATTACTTGTTTTTTTTTTTTCTACATCTTAAAATTTCCTTAATCTAACAAATCTTTTTTTTTTAATCGGTGACTTATCACCTTTCCAGCATAAAAAGTACTACAAAACTTCTCAGAAGGGACAATATTTTTTTAAGCCACTGGTCCTATCACTTAAGGATGAAAATTACTATGTGAAACTGCTACGAAGAAGGAAAAAAAAAAGCATTTGAATTCTACCGGTCAAGTTAAGTGTGAAAAGCGAGTAGGGGAAGAGAAGACCTTCTCTTACCTTCTAACAAAAATACAACAAAAATTATCAGCAGTTAAGGGGTTAAACATACACACACACACACAAAAACGAAATAGATTACTTGTTTTTTTTTTGTTTTTTTTTTACATCTTAAAATTTCCTTAATCTAACAAATCTTTTTTTCTTTTGTTCTTATATTCGAGTGCAGTGGGGGAGGGGGGAATGTGTATTCCTACCTTTGTAGATTTCTTCCTTTTCAATCTTTTTTTTTCTTTTTCTTTGTTTCTTTCGTTTTCTTTTTCCTTCTTTTCTTTTCTCATTGCTCGCAGGGTCCTTATTGCATTTTTTTTTTTTTTTTCTTCTTCGTCCGCTCGCTTCCCGACTCCTTCATCCCTCGATTCATTCCTATATTTTTTTTTCATCAGGTTTTTTTTTTCATCCTGGTCAACGGCGCCATTGTAAAACGTTACCCCCTCACCCCCCCCCATTATCTCAGTCTTCTAACCATTTCACTTCTTAGCCGGCCGGTGATCAACTAGTGGTTCGAGGGGGTAACGCACATTTCTTTACCTACACAAGAATACGATCGAGGGAGACAGGAGAAAATAGAAAGACAAACGAACAAACACGAACAAAGCTTGGGGTTACCAAGAGCAGAGGAAGGTATTGCAACATTATATGCATGTGCGGACTATCGCTAGCGTGGGTTACTAGCGAAAATTCCACAATGCTACTGGAATCAGACATCTTGAGACTCTTCTTCACTGGACCCTATCTTGTCTCCTCGCCTCTCTGCTCGGTGTCTGGTGTTGACTGCCCCTCCGTTCTTCCACGCCAACTTCTGCTGTTCGCCTCTCTCTTGTCCAGTCTCGACTGCCTTCTCTCTGCTCTCCAGCCACCAACTGTCATTTGCCTCCCCGTACCACTTCCGGGTACGGCGAGATTTCATGTCCAAGAATCCTTTGTCTGGTTTCGCGCCAAAACAGACAATTGAATCGTCTGCTTTGGCAGCCTACCCACATAGTGCTACACTTATACTAAACTGAATGGTTTGAAATAGAACTATTTATTTGTATAAAAATGGATTTGGCATTAAATAACCTACAAATATGCCATAAAACCCACACACAAATTATTGCTTTAAAGTTTACAATAATTTCAATCTTTATTTTTGATGTTCTAAAATGCTATGAAATTTGGTTCAAGCCATTTTCGTTTTATCCAGAAAATTGTTTAAATTTTTTAAGATATTTTTTTACCTGTAAAAGCTGTTCTAGTCATTGCCATCTTTGCCTTTTAAAATTCTGAAAATTGAAAACTTTTAAGATTTTTTTTCCTCTTCCTTTCAGTTGTCTTTCATCTCTCATGCATTGATGAACCCAGATATATTTTGTCTTGCCGACTATCCCTATGAACCAGTGATAACAGATGTATTAAAGGCAGTGCCAGATGAAGATAATAGGGAAATATTAACTTGGTGAGAAACTTTTTTTTTTTCTGTGCATATGTTAGTCAGAAACCAGATAATTTTAGATGTAGACCGTAGATTTCTCTCTCTCTCTCCGTTTGTTTGTTGTTTTTTTGTTTTTTTTTAAATAATGTAGTCACTTTTTGTTTAAATAGTTATGATTCAAATGAATACCCCTTCCTGAAAAACTTGAAAAACAAATATCAGTATGTTGATTTTGAGGTGTACTTTTACCATAATTTTATGTAAAACATTTAATCTTTGTTGTAGAAAATGTTTAATTCTCTAACCACTTGGTATGAATTACTTGTCTAGAAATGATTGAATTTATATTTTTAGAATTGTTGCTGATGTTGACTTACAAGTATTATACATATTACTGTTTGTTTTTTTTTTGTTTTTTCCTGCTCTGTAGGAAATCCAGAGACCTTGTCCAAGCACTTCTCAGACTTTCAGATTTGGGTCATTATCAATTTGTAACAGATCTGTTCAAATTTCCAGTTCAAAATTGTCCAGATATGTTAACTTTGGCCTTGCTCCAAATTGATGTAAGTTATTCATTCATTCCATTGATTTTTCTTTTCTTTTCTTTCCCCTTCCCTCTGAAATTTAGATTTTAAAAAAATTTAATTTTTTTAATTTTTTTATGAATATAATTTTATTTGTCAACTTGGCAAATGAAATGTTAAGAAATTTTGTGTAAGAGTGACAAATTAAATAATTACTTAGCTAGAATTCTCCAAATTACATATCTATTAGACCAGAAAGATTTAAGCCATTTAGATAGTCAGATTTGTCATTTTGAATGTCAAGTAGACAGATGCCTTTTTATGATATATAATACAGCAGTTTGTGGTCTGTGAGTAAAATAAACCAGATAATTATTGACTATTTTATTTATTTTTGACTATACAGTAAATGAATAAAAATTCAACAAATATCCTCCATTAAAATTTTTCTTAACAAAAAATTATTTTTAATGAGAAAGTTCTCAACTTAATGCAGAGGTGGGGAAATCAACTTGCAGGATTAAATATTTTAACAATATTCTCAAATGAATTACCCAGTTGTTCTTAAACTGTATGCCATGCCATAATAGTTTCCCAAGTGTGCCACATACATTTTTCCAAATATGTAAACATTTATATTTCAAGCCTTGAAATATACTATTCGCAGGTTAATAAATTATATATTAATCTTTATATCTAATCTATAATTCTGTTGGCATGAAAAGAAAAAACCCATATTGTACAATTGCAAATTGTACAAACTGATATTTGGGAGAGAAAATTCAGTAAAAAAGAAAAAACAAAAACATGCTACTTAAAAATAATCAAGCAGCATGTATGTCAAGTCAAAAGAAAAACCACTGACAGGATTACCTAAGTTAAAATAAAGTGCTCAATACATGTGATAGAGCTAATATCATGAAAATAATTCCTACGTGGCCAAGAGTGAGTCTACCTACATTTCACCTAAACGGCTCTTCAGGATTGCATTGGCGAAGTGGGTTAAGATAAAATACATTTTATTGATTAAAAAGACCCCCTCACCTATACAGAAATTAGCTTCTTTTTTTTTTCCTGCTCTTTCTTAAATTTTATTCAAGAAACTGATGAAAGAAAAAAAAAATTTTTTTTTCTATGTTGAACAAATTTTATCAATCCTTTTATCCACAAATTAACCAATTTTTCCTTTGTCTGCAAATATTAAATATTTCAGACCTTTGCTTAAGCAATTCCTTTGGTTTATCATATGTAGCTATGGTTATTTTTTCCTCCATACATGGTTTACAATATCTATCCCCCACCTTATATTTACATCTTCTCACGATTTCCCATTTTAATATAGGATCTACACCAAATCTGTTTTTGATTTCCTATATGTAGTTGGACAAACAAGTTTTATGTCTTTATATTTCATGTGCAAAGCTACTTATATGATCATAATATCTTTGTTTGAAAGGACCTTATGTTGAACCCACATTATTACTGCTTGGGTTGAGTACTTCAACCTTATACACTACATGCTCTATTTGACATCTTCCCTTGAGATGTCAAATAGATTGTGTAGTGTATAAGGTTAGTTTCTTCCAGGCAGCGGTCACATCGATACTGCTATATGGATGCACTACATGGACGCTAACAAAACGACTGGAGAAGAAGCTAGATGGCAATTACACAAGAATGCTGCGTGCAATCCTGAACAAGTCCTGGCAGCAACACCCCACAAGACACCAACTGCCCCCTATCACGAAAACTATTCAAGTTAGACGAACCAGACATGCAGGACACTGCTGGAGAAGCAGAGATGAACTCATAAGAGATGTACTCTTATGGATCCCCACACATGGCCGTGCAAAAGCAGGACGACCAGCTCAAACGTACATTCAGCAGCTATGTGAGGATACAGGATGTTGTCCTGAAGACCTACCTAGGGCGATGAACGATAGGGAGGAGTGGCAAGAGAGGGTCAGGGATATCCGTGCTACCAGCGCGATATGATGATGATGATGACTCAACCTAAGCAGTAATAGGAATGATAAAAGTTTATGTAGGTTCAATGCAAGGCCCTGATTGTGTTCCTATGCCCACCTCCAAATGGGGTGTCTTGAGTATTGACACTAAACTGCATTCAGTGATGAGGCTCCAATTCTGAAAATATAAAGTGAAATCCTACCTTCATTACTAATATTCCTAGGTCCACTTAACTTGGAGTGGCAGTTACTGTTAGGATGCCATCTATGAGTCTAATTGATCTGTTCACAAATTATTTGTATAAGGAATATTTGATATCCTAACTGTGTGCCAAAAATTCTAGAAACTCCACAAAAAAAATGTATATATAAAACAGATAAACTTTGATATTTTTCTTAATAGTAATCTTGAAATTATATTTAATAACCTTAACAATGAATTTTCAAATGATTTTCTGATTTGAAATTTAAAAACCTCAATAGCTAACATTCACCATCAGTTTCCATGACAGATCAATGATTTTGTTTAAGAGAAGGAAAAATCCCCTCCCCTCTCCTGCTCCATCTAGTATCTATAGCTGTGAAGTATGAAAATGAATTTTCAAAAACTTGGTTTTCATTTTTCTTCTTGCTTTTGTTGGAAAATATTAAGTAGGTTATAAAACAGGAACTCTGCATGTACATAATCTTAAATATTTTTCTATATTTTTATAATCTTAAATATTTTTCTGTATTTTTCAGTTATTAAATTATTGCTTTAACATCAGTATTATGTCTCATTGATATATATCTTCAATTAATTCTACTTATACTAGAAAATCTTACAATGTGGTTATTCTATTTTAGTGTGTGTTAGTAAAATGTATTAGAGTATTCAAATTGCTATTATTTTTTTATTTCAGCCTACTTGGAATATTCTCAAACAAGAGCTACTGTCTAATTTGATCCCAATTTTCCTTAGTAACCATCCAAATTCTGCAATTGTGCTAAATTATGCTTGGCACTTTCAGGTAAGGAGTTTTTAAAAAAATATTTTCAAAGTGTTTTTTTTTTTCTTTATAATTTTTGTATAATAAACCGTCAAATTAAATACCTTTTTAAAATAAATGTTTTATTTGAATGTCGGTGTGAGACTTTTAATGAAATAACTTTTTGATGCTTTAAATTTCAACGTTATCATTAGATATTGAATTCCCCAATTTTTTTTTTTTTTTTTTTTTTCTAAATTGTGTATGTATGCTTAAATGTAATGAAAGTATGGATAGATATTCTATAAATGGAAGTGTTCATTTGAAATGGGTTTTATACTTTAAGGCCTTAAAATTATTGTTTTTAAACTTAGACAAAAATATGTTATGTATTATATCAAATAAAATATTTATGTAATAATATTGATTTGAGGAGGAGCTGGGTTTGACACTAAACTGCATCTGATACTTGGGCTCCAGTTTTAAAGATCTGGCAAATATGGATTACCCCATTTTATTGCTATAACTCACCAGTCCACTCTGACCCAAAATGGTAGTACCTTTTAGTGTACTATCTCTGGGTCAAATAGATTTGTTTAATTATTATTCATATTTGATAGGAATACTTGATGTCATATAACTGAATGATTTGTATTAAGAATAGTTACTTGAAACTAATTGTTTACTAAGGATTAATATTAGTTACTTGAAACCATATAACTGTGCAAACAAATGACTTGTTAAACAGAAATAACTACTTGAAGCTATATGATTATTAGTATTAGATAGGAATACTTGATATCATATAACCGTGTGTAAAGAAACAACTCTATGTAAATGTGCAATGAATGCAATTCCCTAACCTCTAGGCATAAAATAAGGGTTGACATGCCATTGCAAACTATCTTATGAAATGTGTACTTTTTCTTTTTGTAAGTGGAAAAAATTTTTTTTCATTTTAGGGTCACTCCACTAATATACGAACTTTAATCATGCACTCGATGGCTGAATGGTATATGAGGAGTGATTGTCAAGACCAAATCAGACTTGCTCGGATTTTGGATGTAGCACAGGACCTGAAAGTAAGATTTCTATTTGCTTTGTAATATTATTCCTTTGAAGTTTCAGTCTTTGTATTTTCTCGTTTATTTCTTTAAAAATTCATGTTTGCTTAGAACTTTTTTTTTTTTTTTTTTTTTTTTATGTTACAAGATTCATGAATAAAAAGCTCTTTTCAGAGCTTTAACATATTAGATTGAATTTTATATTCTGTTTAAATTTACTTACCAGCAAAAATAGTTGAAACAATTTGAACCACTTGAAAGTAAAGTGGAGTGGTTGATGCAACACATCTTCCTAGCTGTTGTATGCAGTAACATGTATGGAATCATCCTATTGGTGGGACAAGTCAGGATTTATATTAATAGGAATTTTGATGGGGTGGGGGGAGTATTTATAATCTAGTTTGAATCTATCTCTAAGGTGAGTAAAAAGTTTTGCAGTATTTTTTTATTTTTTTAATTTTATATAACATTAAGAACAATTTAGCAGATCTGAATGCTTTTGCCAAGGTTGTGAAGGTGACAAACCATGCTAGATTGTGAGATGCCTTGTTCACCTGATACTCTAAGAGTGCTACTTGCCAGATTTGCCTTTATGGCTTGGAACACAACCTTGGAAGCTATGGTTTTGGCCTATCTGATCTTGTCTGATCATTAATGTTCTTGCAACCTGAGCAAAGTTTCTTGAACTATTTGGTTATTGTACTATGATCATTTGGATCTTCACCTTTTGTAGTGTTATGACTGAGTTTGAACTCAGAAGGCATAAGTTCCCAAATTAGACTGTTATACATCTGTGTGGCTTTCAAATTGCATCAGTGCACCAACTACCATGATAATACCAACCAAAGCAGATACCTTTCACAGCTTTAACTACTTTTGTCATGTGACAGTGTGCTGCAAACTAGCACATACCAAAATATTGCAAAACTTTTGACTCTCCCTTTATAAATGAAATGTGACCTAATTATAAAAGAAAATTTAAATGGAAAAATTTAAGATAAAGTTTTTTTAAACTAAGTAACTCAATTTAGTTGGAAAATATATTTACTTTATTATTGAACCACTTTTGCTTCTTGATCAGATGGAATTACTCCAGGGGAAAATCTTTTAAAGTTTCAGCTTGTGGGACATTGGTGGGATTTAAAATATGAATAGGACTATTTTTGTTAACATCTTGTAAATGAAATGATGGTGCTTCTATATCTTGAATGATTCAATCTTGATGTGGGGGGTTGGGTACCTATTCTGTAACAGCTAGTCCTGAACTGCAGCCTCAGAGTGAGTGAATTTGAACTCCAGTTGTGCTATTATGTTCACTTTCAGACTAATATCCTTGGGAAAGATCTGAACCCTCTTATCCTTCCAACTATAGGTTAAGTAGTACTACTGCTGTACTTCCATGAGGATAGCTTTGGCATTCAATAACCTACAAAAGTTGATATGCCATTAAACAAAAGAAACCATTCTTGAGTTTTGTCAGAGAAAGAAGAAAAAAAATCCCCTTTTTTTTCTCCTGGATTATGCACCTGACAGTAGCTGAAAAATGGATCAAGAGTATAAAAAGTGGTTCACTTATTAGAAAATTTCGATATTTTAAATGATTCAATATTATCAACTATTCAAATTGATTTTTTTGTAATCTTTTATCACAGGCATTGTCAATGCTACTGAATGCTACTCCGTTTCCATTTGTGATTGACTTGGCATGTCTTGCATCTCGAAGAGAGTATCTAAAATTAGACAAATGGCTTACAGACAAAATCAGGGAGCATAAGGTTTGTTTGTTTTTTCGTTTTTATTCTTAATGGAATTATTGTTTAGAATTGTATGTAATTTCTTAGTTTCAAAATTGCTTTGTTTATTGCTACTTGGAACTGTTAGGGCCAATTGCACTAAATACTATGAATACAGACAGTTTATAGTTTAAATTTGTTTGTTTTTAGACTATGTCCATATTGATCATATTAAGTAATGTACATAAATATATCAATTTTATCCATGTTATTTTTAGAAATATTGCATGAGGTTAGGATTATTGTCAATGTGTTAAACTCAGCTGCTAGTGTCTCATAAGTATCCCACCTTCTACTGGATAGAACTTCTCAGTTTCTTTTCTTAAGATTTTGGGAATATGATTGCTATCATAGTGTGTGTGTGTGTGTGTGTGTGTGTGTATATATATATATATATATATATATATATACACATGAGGATCATTAAATAAGTTTCCAGACTCTTTTCGTATGGGCACTTCTATTGATAGTACACACATGAAACTCTTGTCCCCTTCGAAGTAATCTCCTCCGGCTGCAATGCACTTGTTGTACCATTCCAACAACTTCTGGAAGGCCCTATGGAAGTCCTCTTATGTGAGCGTGTCAACCTTTGTCACAGCCTCTTTCATCTCCTCAATTGTCTCATAACAACATCCTCTGAGCTTAGGGAATAAACAAAAGTCACAGGGAGCAAGGTCTAGACTATATGGAGGGTGAGGAACTGTCTTGATGCCCATCTTGGTCAAATAGTCTGTGACAAGGATGGAGTTGTGGACTGGTGCATTATCCTGGTGGAAATGCCACTGAGCCGATTTGAAGAGTGCTGACCTCTTCCGACAGAATCTCTTCCTGAACTCCCTTAAAACCTCAACAGAGTAACCCTTTAGCCAATCAACTCTGGTGTATTGACTTCTTTATGTATTATGCCACTCAAAAACTGATGCTCGATTCATGCAAGATGGTCGAAAAGCAGTCTGAAGCATTCCATACATTTCTGTGGCATTTTTTCCAAGTTTAAAACAGAATTTTATTGCATATCATTCTTCTAAGTGTCCTCATTGCATTTTTGAAATTCACCAGCTATGACAATCAGGCTTTAGTAGGGTGTATTCCAATTGCTGCTGTAGCTGTTCATTTGAGCGTGAAATCATAAAAATTGGTCAGTCATCTCAGAACATGTATAGCAATAACACACTGAATTTTCCAGAGTCTACGACAATTTTAAATGCCTGTACAAAAAGTCTGGAAACTTATTAAATGCACCGTGTGTGTGTGTGTGTGTATATATATATATATATATATATATATAAGGTGGAGGAAAGTTAAAACAAGGCCAACAATTCAGAAGGAAAAGGAGCAGGGACTGTGTAATGAGGTGGAGGAAAGAGAAAAAAAAAAATTTCTTTCCTCCACCTCATTACACAGTCCTTGCACCTTTTCTTAATCGTTGTCCTCGTTTTAACTGTAATCAGAGAGGACTGAAACCTTTTTTTTTTTTTTTTTTTTTTTTTTTCTTTTTTTTTTTTTATGATTAAAACTGGCCTATTTGTTAGTATATTAAGATTTTATACTTCCCATAAAATATTTAAATATATATATGTGTGTGTGTGTGTGTGTAAAATATATATATATATATATATATATATATATATATATATATATATACACACACACACACTGGATATGACACTAAACAATTTGATGGTTAGGTTCCAGTAATGCCTAGCACACCTTCATTACCATCACTCTTAGGTCCACACTGGCCAGGATTGGTAGCACCTGATAGGGTCTTATATATCGGTTAAATAGAACTAAATTGTGTACTTAGGCTACACTGAATTGTTTGAAATAGAACTGTTTTTGATATTGAAACTGTACTTATGCCAAACTAAATTGTTCAATATAGAACTGTTTTGACATTTAACTCTCTGTAAACAAAATCTATACTTATTAAACTGAATTGGCTCAGTTAGAATTGTTTGACTCAACTGAATAGCATGAAATAGAAATGTTTTTGTTAATTAAACTGTGTACTCATGCTAAACTGAATTGTTTGATATAGAATTGATTATTTGTATAAAAATGGATTTGGTATTAGACAACCTACAAAGGTCAATATGCCTTAAAACCCAACCAACCGTGTGTGTGTGTATATATATATATATATATATATATATATATATATATATACACGCACACAATAGCAGTCATAAGTTACGGAACAATAAATATTTAAATGATTTTCATTTGAAAGAATTTGAATGTATGTTTATGAAATATACTTGGAACATATATGCATTTATTACATATAAAGTTTTCTAAATTTTCTTTTACAGTAAATTAATAGTCAACTGAAAAAACATATACAATTTGCCCTGGTCAAAAGTTAAGGGACGCATCATAAATCCTTGTTAGATCAATATGTAAATTAAGAAAAATTCAATATTTAGTGAATTTTCCTTTCCATTGGATTACATCTTTAACCATGCGCCAATTAACTTCTTACAAAAGGTGGTAGTGATATTTTCCCATTCTTCTTTCCGGAAACCCCATAAATCATAATATTTTGAGGATTTCTGTTCTGCGCTTTCTCTCCTATAATTTTCCATACATTCTCTTGAGAGAATGTATGGAAAATTATATCTGGGCTTTGTGGTGGCCACTTCATAACAGCTATTCCTTCTTCTTCAAGAAAACTCAACACTGTTTTAGCTGTGTGAGAAACAGTTTTTCTAGAGATTGGCTTTCCTTTTTGCTTACAAAATATGTTGCTGTATCAAAACGGTCTTTTAAAGATATTTTAACAATCATCCGATCTTTCCATTTGGTAGTCCTAGGAGGCCTGTCAGTTCTGTTTTTGTTCAAGTGTCTTGTCAGCCTTAATCTACTGATTACAATATAAATAACACTTTTGACCTTCGTATGCTGCCAGCAATTTCAGAATGCAATTTGCCTTTATGATTTGTTAAAATGTGCAGGTTTTTTTAAGTTATGTACTTTTTGCCTCTATCTTGCTTAAAAATAGTTCTGATGTATGACAGTTTAATATGAATCAAAATTAGCAAAGTTGTTTAAAAAAATTACCTAAATGATTATAATTAAACAGCATTCTTTAACTTTTAACTCTAGCAAAATGGATATTTTTTATTTATTTATTTATTTTTTTCACTAATATTTACTCTAAAAGAAAAAAAAATTTAGCAAACTTTATATGTAAAGTAAGTAAAGTGGGCAACCTTAGTTGAGGCTCCTTTTTTCAATAGCTACTACAGCAGAGTGTAAGGAAGGGTGCTACACTTTTCCCTTGATTGCACCACTTTACCCTTAATCCGTACCTTATAATGCTGAGTGTTAAGCAAGGCAGCATCAAATACCATTTTTTGAGTTTTTGGTATGACTTGACCTGGGATTGAACCCTGGTCTCTCAGACCATTGACAAACACTTTACTCATTAGGCCAATGACCCAGTTCTTCAAAGTATATTTTGGGAAAATTTCATAAACATACATGCAAATTTTTTCATGTGAAAATCATTTAAATATTTGGTGTTCTGTTCCTTAACTTATGGCTGCTACTGCATGTAGTGTGTGTGTGTGTGTGTGTGTGTGTGTGTGTGTGTGTGTGTGTGTGTGTGTGTGAGAGAGAGAGAGAGCATGTGTATGTGTACTGCATGTGTGTATGTAAGTACGTATGTACGTACATGTGTGTTAGTAACTTTTTGAAATATTAAGATGCAGTATTTTTAGTGGAACATAATGCTTCTTTATTTTATTGTAGATTTAGTGATGTATTTACTAACAACTGGAGGGTTTTTAGTGGGTTTGGGGCTATCATTTGCCAAATTGATTTTAATTATAATTAACTGATATTACTTTTCTTTTTTAACCACTAAAATAAATTGGTAGAAAATAACATTTCTGTAGAAAATTTGCTTTTGTTGATACATCTTGCCATCTTTGTCAAAGTCTTTGTCTTTATAGATTTGCAGCTCGGTTAGATAGTTATATTTATCTTGAAGATATATAATTGTGGTAAACTAGCTCTATTAGACTATTCATGACCAGTAAAGATCATCTAAAATTAGTTTGTTTATGATACTTTTAAAAATTTTACGTATGTCCACTATTCTATTAAGGGTTGTTACAATATATTCTTGAGTTATGAGTTTTTATAAGGTACTTGTGAAATCTTTGTCCTTTCAGGAACCTTTCGTTCAAGCTTGCGTTAATTTCCTTAAACGACGGTTCCCCATGGTAACTGGTGGCGCTGTAAAAGAAGAACCACAAACTAAGAACAGGTTACCAGCAGAAACTGTGACCACTATGCTTTCCTGTTTGCAAGTTTATGCCAAGTAAGTTCTATGGTGCAGATGGGATTCTGTATTTTCTTTGATTTTATTAACAAAAATAATTAAATTTTTTTTTTTTTTTTTTTAAATTTATATGATTGTTTTAAAATCACAGCAATATTTTATTTATTTGGTTTATTTGTGGCCTGCCTTTTTTGTTTTTGTATGACATGCTAACTTTTTTTACTTATCTATGATCTTACCTTACAGTGACAAAAAATTTCAATTGTTAACCCTTTTGCCAGAAGAATTTTAAAAATTTTGTAGAATGGGCAAAATATTTTCAGAAAATTTGCAAGCCAGTGAATTTATCATAAACAAAACATGATAGTTTGATCAGCAGTTGTGTCATAGTACAATATGAAAACAAAGTACTGACTTTTAATTATATTTGACGAAACAACTTTTACACAATCCTATACCACAGTTGGACCTCCTAGTGATGTTTCTTTACATTAACATTGAATTGTTCGATGAGCAGCCAATAGGAAAGTACTTTACATGTTGCTCTGCCTGTGTACTGTTGGTGATAAAGTTGTTCTGCCTGCAAAAAAAGTAATGATCAGATAATTTTGTTTTGCCTGAAACATGATACATAAACATCTATAAATTTGTATTTTCTAAAATATGAGTCCTACATGATGTATAGAATTCTGTATGAAGATATTTGTTGAAAGCTCTTGTGAACCAGGAGAGAAAGGTAAAATGAACATTTGATTTAATTTTACTTGGTAATTATAAAAGAAATATTGCTTAAGGTTACCTGGTTTTGATTTAAGAGACTTCTTAGAACTTGCTATAAATTTATGCTTTAGGCTTGTAAAAAAAATTTTTGCTTACCTATTATGTTGCAATAATTTGTTTCTAATTATCAATTTATATCAAAATTTGAACCTGCTTAAACAGGTATAATAGCTTAACAATATAACCTTAGGACTGGCTTTTATGGAAAAAAAAGGGGGGAATTGTTTACTCATTTCTACATTGTTCAATGCTTGAAAATACACTGGGTGCCAATCCTGAAGATTGGATATACTTCAACACAATATAATATTTTTAAGATAAAAATGAGAAATGCACAGTACGATACTTTGGCTCTCAATTAAGTTACTCTTGTATAGTTTGTAGATTTATTTAATGAGACCAGTGTTATTTTTAACATAAATGTTGACTGATTAATCACATATAATTATGAAAGAAACTTAGTTGTTTGTACTATTTAAAAAATAATTTTTATTCAGCTTTTTTCTTTCTTTCTTTTTTCTAGTGGGTGGGGGTGCCTATATCAATTGGTTTCAGTTTAAGATTATCAACAGTTTGCAAAACAATGTAGAAATGATCATTTTAAAAAAAAATGCCAAAGAAGTTTTTTTTTTCTTAATGTGAGAGAGAGAACCAAATTAAATATTTTAGAAGTTATTAGACGAAAATGAAAGGGAGGATGACACGACCATAAAGTGGATTGCAAAAGTTAATGAAATGGTGCCCAAGAAATAACAGGCATAGTTGGAAAAGACTTGGAGAGATGAATTTGTTGAGTTTGTTGCTGCTTGGATATGGTAAATGCTAACTTGATGAAAGAGAGAATTGAGAAAACCAGTAAATTCAAATTGGCTGATTTTATTTTTATATATATATCTATAATATCCACAAATGCATTGATTAAAAGTCAATGAATGAGAATTTGTCTTGCTGCTTATTTATTGTACTGTTTTTTTTATTTTTATTTATTTTTTCAGTCAAATTACTTCCCAGGATTTATCTGAGATGATTTTGACAATGGTTGCCAATGCAAATGTGGCAATGAACAAAGCTAGACAGTTTCCACTTGGCGTAGTTGGGGCAAAACTAAATCAAACTGGGATTACAACTGGGCAACCAAATCCTGTTATTGTTAATGTAAGAAAAGCTTTCTTTCTTTTTTTTTTTTTTTTAACTTACTTTTAACTTACTTTTACTGTTATGCTGAGAATAAAAACAAATGTAAAATATGCATCTAAGTTAGCATGATGCCTATAGATTTCCCTCCCCTTTTGGAACTCTTCTTTTGTGAGTCTTTAAAAGCTTCAGTTTATGCTGAGTTAACCATCCATGCTCCTGTGTAAATTCCTATCACTGGCAGATCTTGGGTTTAAGCATGAATATCTGTGATCATTACCTTTCAGAAAGTTGAAATACTTCTGGCCTAATTGTTACAAAAGGTTCTTCATAAAGATTTTAATCATTTTTTAGAAATTGGGAAGTGAAATCAAAATTTTACAGATATAAGAAAACAAAATGGAATTTGATATGAATGGTGGGTGGGGATGTAATAATATCACCCAAGGAACAAGATTGTGAAATTGGCTTTTTTAACTTGTAACTAATATTTTTATTGATATTGCAAATGGCAGCCAATTGTGTGTGTGTGTGTGTGTTTTTTTTTTTTTTTTTTTTTTTTTTTAAGTCTATTTATTTTGGCTTATTTTCAGATGGATTCCATGAATAATATGGGTGCTTTAGCCATGGGCACTCCTGCAGTGAGTGCAACCTTCCCTCAAAGTCTGGCCACTCTCAGTACTGCTGCAGCTGTTGCTGCTGCTGCCCCAGGTTCACCACCCAAGGGATTCCCAGAAATAAACCAGGCCCAACCAGGCTACAACTCCATTCAGGCTTTGACAAGTCAGTTACAAAGTAAGTATATATTGTTTCTTGCAATTTTACAATTGATCAAGGAATCATAATATGGATATAGATTTTTTCCCTCCTTTATGGACTTAATTTAGAATGCATTGGAAGTATTTATGTAGAATTCATTTATTAAAATTAATTTGGAAGTTATGAACTTACTGAACTATTATTGTTAGATATCTTCATTGTGCTTGTCAAAATTGAAAAGTTTACTGAAAATAATTCAAAGTCGTACAGACTCTTTAAAAAAAGTATTTAATTTTCTTTTAGTATTTACAACATAGTATTATAGCATATGGTTTAAAATATTTGAAACTTTCTTTTTAATAGACTTATCTATTTTTCTCTTATATAGAGAAGGCTTTATGAAGGATTGGTTTTACAGTAATTTCTTGGTTTACATTTAAACCTGTGTGTGTGTGTATGTATATATATATATATATATATATATATATATATATATATATATATATACACACACTCCTGTATCTAAACTTTCTTGTGAAAATTGCAAATCTTCATTGCATGTTTAAAAGTTTTTCCATATAAATTAACTAAAATGTACAACAGAGTATTTAATAAATGTAATATGCTCATAAATCTGTTAAAATATTTCAGTTTATTAGTTTACTAACAAAGGAAACTTGCAGATTTTCTTTGCTCAAGAGATTACCATCTTGCCAAAGAATAACTGTTGTAGAACAACTTTTTGTTTTTTGAAAGAAAACAAGTTGAATAATTATTTTAACAGATATATCAGAATTTTTACATAAACTAATATTATTTGGGATCATATTAGTTCATTACTTTATTTTTTTTCTTTACTGCTTGGTAAAAATGTTATCTAATAAAAATTTACAATTGCAGATTTCAACTTACAAACACCAA
The DNA here is from genome assembly GCA_963585895.1 of Sepioteuthis lessoniana. NCBI lineage: Eukaryota > Metazoa > Mollusca > Cephalopoda > Myopsida > Loliginidae > Sepioteuthis > Sepioteuthis lessoniana. The sequence goes on along the minus strand of CAUZXS010005741.1, from coordinate 75,254 downwards.
TGGTACCTAGTAGAAATCCAATTAACACATTAGGATCACTAAATTCACAGGCACCACTCAAACAGCAGCAACAAAACCTGGAGAACAAAATGTTTATTGGTAAGATTCCTTCTAATCTTTCTCTTCCAACTAAACTTGGGCATTTTTTTTTTAACAAGACCTTTTAATTGCAATTCGTATTTTGATTACTTTTACCACCTATATACAAGAAAAAATTTGGTCAAAGCTGTTAGTTTGATTTTATATTCAGTTAAAATGAATTTATACCATTTAATTTATTTATAAGAAATCTTGATTCACACTGAAATATTCTATGATCTCACATCATTTGTTAATTTAAGAAATACTCTTATGTGATTTCTATCTTATTTGGAATGGCATTTTTATTTTTTTTATTCACTTTTTTTTCCAGGAGATTTAAATATATTTCCAGATAGCAGTCAAAATTTTAGTAAAATTTTAGAGGATGAAGCAAATTCATATTTCCAAAAGATTTACAATCAGCCTCCTCACCAGGTTTTATCTATTGATGAAGTTCTGGAAATGCTCAAAAGGTTCAGAGATTCTACAAATAAAAGAGAAAGGGTAAAGTATTTTAAGAATTTACAGAATTTTCTAACCTCTCCCCTCTCTAAAAATGTCTGACTAATTTTAATCTTAACTTTATTATGCTTGGTTTGTGGGGAGGGGACTCATTTACAGATTCTTTTGTAATACATTCTCTTTTCTCCCCTCACCCCACTTGAAATGAATCCCTCTTTTCCACTAAAATGAATTGGCAGCTATTCATCTATCCAAACTAATTGGCAGTTACTAATATTCCCTACCTGAAATTAATTGGCAATTCCCTTTTGTGGAATTAGTATAAAGGGGACTCTTGTGGTGTACTGGTGAATTTAATTCTCAGTATCTAGTACTTATAACCTTGTACTAAAAATAAGCTGAATAAATAGATACAGTAATTAGTAAATTATTGCAGTAAGTGTGTGTTTTTCCCCTCTCATATTTATTTAATAAATGAAATGTCTTGGGTTTAATTATGAAAGATGTCACACAAATGTCCTCCATTAGCATGTGAGTGTTCATTACAATGATAGTGCAACATTTGAACCACCTTGTGTATATATACACACCCATAGATTTTAAATTAATTGTTGATACAATATTTTCACTGGAATAGCTCTTCATTTTAATAATGTATAAGCTACCATGTAAGAAATAGAATAATTCAACCTGTCTAATTAATTAAATAGATCTTAAACTAGTCTTTATTTTTATCATAACTTGTGGTGATAATGTTTACTATCATGTTATGTGAGATTATCGAAAATTAAATGCTTTGAGGCTACATCACTGACTGAATTTTTCCATCTATTTGACTATATCACTTTCATTTGTTTTTTCATTTATTAAAATAACTAATCAAATTGGGTTATCCATTAATGCGATGTATCATACTTTCATTTAGCTATTTTTTTTTTTTTTTTTTTTTTTTTTTTTTAGCATGTCTTGTTAGGGTAGGAAAGTACCCTGTGGTATAGTGGCTAACAAGGTGGACTGCAACATTGTAGTGAGTGAGTTTGTACTACAGTTGCACTCTAATGTTCACTTTTGGACTAATACTCTTGCAAAAGATATGAATGAAATTCTCTCCCAGCCAGAAGTTAAGTAGTACCACTACTGTCTTACAAGACTGGTTTGGCATTAAATGATCCACAAATATGCCATTAAACAAAAGAAACCAAACCAAAAACATGTCTACAATGTTGTTGTTTTATTCAAATGTATATTTAAATCATTACTTATGAACTATATAATTATAATATAATTTTTATTTAAAAAAAAAAAGATTTTATTTTTTTAATAAAAATTATCAGCCTCATGTATAGTTCATAAGTAATGATTTAATTTTTTTTTTTTTTTTTTTTTTTTTTTTTTTAAAGCAAATGAAAAACTCTGTTTGTATTGGGTGGTTGTCTTTACAAACTTGCTAGATTGATTAAAACATTTAAAATTAATTTTGTGGAATTTTTTTTTTATTGTTCATTAATATAATAACACATAAAGATAGTAATTTTGGTTAACTTTTTATAGTAAGTTAATGATGTACTTGTTTGTGAGAGGAAAAAAAACCTTGATGTTGAGTAAGTTTGGGAATGTTTTAATGGCTGTAATAATGGATAAAAAATGATATGTAATCTGAAAATTTAGTAAACAATCAAAAAGTATCACTTAATATATCTAGAGCTGTTTAAATAGATACTGTATGTAGTATATTAAAGATTTTAAAATATTTTTAGTTTTGTGTCTTGTATAAATCAAAATCTTCAGTCCTAATTGTTATAAATGAGTTTAAAAAAAAAAACATCTATTAAAAAAAAATCTTTTCAACTTTGGATTCCAACCTTGTTTGGGTCATAAAAAAATATATTGTCTTTCTCCACATTAGTAAAATGTATTTTAGAGATTGTGTGTGTATGTATATATATATATATGTATATATATATATATATATATATATGTGTGTGTGTGTGTTTGGTTAAATAAAATGGAATCTTTGTTATTGGGAAGTTTATTTTTTCTTTCAAGAGTCCTAATGTTTTTTGATGTTCCGATCTTGAAATTTGTTAATGATTTCTCCAAAAGAAGCCATTTGTGGTAAGCTGAGTAATATATATATATATATATATATATATATATATATATATATATATATATATATATATATATATATATATATATATATATATATACACACTAGTAGAAGTACCCAGTTCATGACCAGACTAAAAGGATTTAAGGAATACCAGTGAGAGGGGGAAGAGAGGAGTAAGCTAAGAATTAAAAATGTGTCCTTATAATTTTACCTATTAATTCAAATGAAAAGAATTATTTTATGAATTCTTGTCTTTTTTATTCTTTTTCAGCTTACATTTAAAATGATATATAAAAATATGTAATCCTATTCTGGTGAAAGGTTAAAAAAAAATTTTTTTTCGTCTCAATTTTGTTTTTTTACACTTGGTATTCAGTTACAGAACAATTTTTAGTTAATAATTTTAAAAAAGCAGTTTTAATTCAAATTTTTATTCACCCTTTAAGAATTTAGTAGTAAAAGAATCTAAAAATTCATGTATTACAATATTCTTTAATTTAAGGAATTTTTTGTTTCCATTTAAAATATTTAAAAAACAAAACAAAAAAAAAACAATAGTTCCTCATGCATAGTTTGAAACAAGGATTATTTTTATTTTCTTTTTAAATTTAAATTCAGTTCTTCATTGCCTGTTGAGTTACTGTGATAAATGTATTTGTTTAATTTATTTTCTTTTTTACCCTGATTAAAATATATTTTGTTTATTACGAAAAGTATTTGTGTAAAAAAATTCAGTTTTTGATATGTTGATAATGCTTTCAAATTTTTCCTCCCTTTTTTATCCTCTAAAAATGTAACATAGTAGGTTGGTACAATAAAAAGAAGCTAATAAAAATGTACCCTTACAAAGCTAACAATTAAAAATGTAAACTTTTTTTGTATTACAATTTCTTTCTGGTTTATATTTAAGATATTTTCAAAAAAAGGTACCAATTGGTTTGAAACATTTTCATAATTTTTTTAGTATGCCAAATAGAATTAGTACAAAATTATGAAACTTATCAAATAAAGCATTAAATTCAAATTTTGTCAATGGAATCTATTAACAAGGTAAGGTTTTTGTAATTTATAACCAGGTGATGTTCTTGGTAACATAAAATTTACATCTCTCTCATGGTTGTTGTTACATTCATGGCAGGTCTCAAGAACTGATTAGTTGCACATGCTTTTTGTACTTATGAAAAACTGAAGAGTTCAATTGATTTTTAATTATTGAATTATGATTTAATCAATAAAAAAAATCAAAGACTAAATTTCGTGCTTTTGCTTATGAATATATTTGAGTATATGTATAATTTTAATGCTCAATGACATCTCTTTTCTGAGTTATGATTCAACACGTACATACCAAAACAGAGGAAACTTTTTTTTTAATTATTTGTATAATATACGCACACACACAAATTTTTGTTATGAAATTGTTGAAGGATTCTTAAATTATTTTTTTGAGAATTTGATATATGCAGATTTAACTTTGAAATTTAATACTAAATAATAATTGAACTAATAATTGAATTTTTTTCAATGGTAAAATTCTTTCACATCTTACTTAAAAATCATTGAAATCACTTATGTATCTAGTTAGTCTCTTTTTAAAATACTGCCAATTATAACTTTAAAACTAGATAATATAATTAACAATTTTACTGTGATTAAAAATTTTTTTCTTCTCTCTATAGGATGTTTGCACATGTATGCTTCGTAACCTATTTGAAGAATATTGTTTCTTTCCCCAATACCCTGATCGAGAACTTCACATTACGGCAGTTCTTTTTGGTGGTATCATTGAGCAAGGACTAGTGACGTATGTATTTTATCTTGTCTTTGTATAACTTTCTAAACTTTTAAATTCATTTATTAGCTAGTTGCATACTGTTTTTTTAATGTCTTGTTACCATAACAGAATTTATTACTCATGAGGTCAGATGCATGGCTATATGTAAGGATATATTATGTTGTTATATACAAGAAGATTAAAGTTCATTGACTCATCGAATTATTAGTGTTGCGGTTGGGTAGAGCTTTTCTTTTTCTTTTTTTCTTTTTCTTTTTTTTTTTCCTTTTCTCCTTGCCCTGATGGCAACGTCTAAGTGTTTTTTTTTTTTTTTTTAATTGAAGTTTTAAATACTGTTCAAGAAGTTTTTTATCTGAGCATAACAAATATGAATAAAATTTATTTTCTTGTAGAAATTACCATTTTAATCATATCAAGCTTTCTCTGTATGTCTAGTTTAAATTTGTCTTTATCATTGCTATTGAATCAGTTATATTAATTTTTTGTTATTTCTTTTTTAGTTACATGTCACTAGGCATTGCTCTTCGATATGTTTTGGAAGCTCTTCGTAAACCACATGGTAGCAAGATGTATTATTTTGGAATTGCAGCTCTGGACAAGTTTAAAACTAGGTAAGGTTTTTGTAATTTATAATCAGGTGATGTTCTTGGTAACATAAAATTTACATCTCTCTCATGGTTGTTGTTACATTCATTGAATGAAATTTATGTAAAAGCAGTGTTTCTCAAACTTTTTACCCATGTGGAACCTTTGAAATACTTTTCATGTCTTAGGAAACCTTGCATAAAGAGTATATACCATTATTAAAAACGATCTTGTAGAACCCTAGGGTTCTAGATCACTGTGCAAATTTATCAATTTACAAAATGATAGTATTATATTGAATTTAAGTAACCTGTAATTTTAGTTATTGTTTTCATTGTGTGTTATATTTTAAATTTAAAACTTTATATTTTCCACGTCTTTTTAGAGTGTTTATTCTGAATAATTTTAGATTATTCATACATCTTTGACTATTGTTCTTATCTTGCTGGTTATATTTATATTTCTACTGCTGTTTTCTTTATTCAATCCAGAGGGTAGACTGTTCTCATTTCACTGTCCATGTCTTGGAATATCTCCATGTTAATTAATTTGCTTAGTTATTTCTCTCTTGTAATGTCCTACTCTGTATGCAGAGCTTAAACTATGCTGTATAGTGAGGTTCCAGTCCTGGAGATCTGGGGAATATTGAGTACCCTTTCATTGCCATTACTGCCAGGTTAACTGTGACTCAAATAGATTAAAATTATTTGTATAAAAAAAAAATCTCTTAACTACACAAAAAAAATGTAAGTATGTGAACATGCAATGAAGGTGATTCCCTAACCTCTAGACATAAAATAATCCTAGACAGTTTGACTTGCCATTAAAATTAATCAATTTCTTGAATGTCAGTTTTTTGCTTGCTAAGTTGTGATGTCAATTCCTGGGTCTGGGTTTATCAGAAAGAAAAGTAATGTTACAAGGGCAAAATAACTGATACAACGTAGTCTAAAACCTATTCAGTGGAATGAAAACGGTCTACTCCCACAGATTTGAATAATGGGTTTGGTTTGAAATTCCTCTGAAGGTTACTGACTAAAAGATTTCAACCAAATCATTGTGACTATAACAACAAAGATGAGGACATTTTTTTTTTTTTTTTTATTTCCTTTTCAGATTAAAGGATTATCCTCAGTATTGTCAACATGTTGCTGGCATTCAACATTTTTTACAGTTTCCACAGCATCTCATTGATGTGAGTTAAAGCATTCTGTATGTAGTTAATGTTTTATTATTGTCATTTAATGGTTTAAATTGTAATTTTGGCAGTTATAGAATAGTTTCTTCTCTTAGTTGTTTTCATTATATGTCCCCTCCAATTTATTTTTATTGTATTCCCCATAATTCTTCAGCAAGAGAAAACTCAATATCTTACTAATGTCAGTTGTGAATATAAAAGCTAGGTTAATCTGTTAGTGCTAGTATCTAGACATGGTTAAAAAAAAAAAAAATTCCTTCTGAAATCTTATGCCAGTTGCAAAAATTTCTTAGCTTAAAAAATTCTTTGCTATCCATTGCAATTACTGAACTGAGTGACAGTTTAATTAGTATTGCCTAAATGTATCTTATATTTTAATGTGCAATTTAAAAAAATAAAAATTGCATTTTGATCTAAATAAGTCTTATTAAGTCAAGTCTTATTAATCTGGTATATTGCTGTTGTCCTAGGTATAACACCAAACTTCATCTGATGGTTCTGGAGCTCTGGGAATGTTGAGTACACTTTCATTGCCATTACTCTCTAGTCTATTCTGATCTGGAGTGACCTGTTAGGTTCATATCTCTAAGTTAAATAGAGCTGTTTAAAAGTTACTTTTATTCAATAGGACTGTGTGTGTCTAATACAAGGAATGCACTTTTACCTCTTGGCATAAAATAATCCTAGACGAGTTGACATACTGTTAAAATTAATCAGATTGCTCTTCCTCATTATGTTGTGCCGCTAGCATGGATATCCCTGACCCTCTCTCGCCACTTCTCCCTATCGTTCATCGCCTCTGGCAGGTCTTCAGGGCTACATCCCGTATCCTCACATGGCTGCTGTATGTTTGTTTGAGCTGTTCGTCCTGCTTTTGCTTGGTCATATGTAGGGGTCCATAGGAGTACATCACTTATGAGCTCGTCCCTGCTTCTCCAGCAGTGTCCTGCATGTCTGGTTCGTCTAACTTGGATAGTTTTTGTGATGGGAAGCAGGTGGCTGTATAGTTGGTGTTTTGTGGGGTGTTGCCGCCAGGACTTGTTCAATATTGCTTGCAACATTCTTGTGTAATTGCTGTCTAAGTTCTTCTCCAGCCATTTTGTTAGCGTCCAAGTGGTGCATCCATACAGCAGTATCGACATGACGCTGCCTGGAAGAAACTGCGTTTCATTTTATCGGTCAGGTCTGATTTCCATATGATTGATAGCCTATCGATAACTGTCCATGCCTTCGTTAGCCGTGTGTCGATGTCTTTTTCGGTTGATGAGACACTGTTTCCTTGGTAGGTGAATTTGTCTACCAGTTTCAGAGAGGTTCCGTCTAGTGTGGAAATGTCGCCTGTTTGATTATAGCACATATATTCAGTTTTGTGTGCATTGACATGGAGGCCAATGCCTGTGGCGGCTCATTCCAAACTATGCAGTTGTGTTTCGGCTTGGTTGGGTGTATTTGCCAGAATCGCTATGGCGTCAATAATTGTTTTTGCGGGGTATCTTCTGCTTCTTTTCTTTGTCAGCTCGAAACCGTTTTCTTTGATTTTATCAATCAATGTTCTAAGCATTTAGTCTAGACTGATGATAAAGAGGTATGGGGCTAGTAGTACTCCTGCTACAATGTCGAAGTATTCTGTGTCTTCATCCGTTGAATGTACTTTCACTTTGGTGTTTCTATAGAGAATCGTTATTGCTGCTACGGTTTCTTTTGGTAGGCCGTATGCAAGTAGGATTTGTTCCATCTTGCCTCTGAATGGAATCGAAGGCCTTGGTAAAGTCAACAAATAGTAATGTCGCCTGTAGGTTTTTTGCCCATATGCCTTCAAGGATTCTACGGATGGTCAATATTTGTGAGGTCGTGGATCTATTTCTTCGGAAGGATGTTGTCGATTTTGGGTTCTATGCGGTTTCGTAGTAGGGCATTGTAAATTTTGGCTGCTATGGATGTAAGTGTTATACCTCGGTAGTTCTTGGCTAATCCAAGGTCACCCTTTTTAGGGAAGGGGAGGATGCATCCCTTCATCCATCTATCGGATTTTGATTATAGACTACGTTGCAGTGTCGGAGCAGTATATCGTCGAATTGTCTGGTCTTCCATACTTCTGGGGGAATCTTGTCAAGCCCTGCAGCTTTCCTATTTTTAATTTTTCTAAGAACTGAGTCGAGTTCTTAAGTGAACGGTCCTAGTTTAATGTCCAATTGCTTACTAATAATTCTGGTGATTGGTTCATGCGTAACTTTCGTAGGGTTTCCTAGTAGATTTTCGAAATACTGTTTCCGCAGGTTTATTCTTGTTGGTTTGCAGCTTTCAATTTTGCTTTGGTTGTGCTCTTCCTTCTACTCACTTTGTTTATTGTTTGTCAGGCTATCCTAGATTGCTTATCTTCCACTGAGTTTCTAATCTTATTTATCTGGTTTTGTATGTATTCTGTCTGTTCTTTTAAATATATGACTGCTAATTGATATTGTGCCTTTTTTAATTTTAGGGCATTTGTGTTTGTTGGGTTCTTCCTATAGCTTTTAGAGGCAGTTTTCACGTGTGCACGTTTTTCTCGAACTGCTAACATTTCCCATGGGACTCTATATTTAGTTCTAGGTTTTGTCAGAATATACTTTGCTGCCGCCTCGAGGTGTGTGTTAACAAAATTCTCATATTCGTCATTTGGGGTACCTTTTTCTGTCTTTTGTAGTGTCTCGAATCTGTTTCTCAATTCTAATACATATTTATCTCTAATATCTCTGTTGTTAAGAAGGGCCCAGTCATAGTTTTTGGTGGTCGCTGTTCGTGTGGTGTTTTTTTTTGTAGGCTTAGTTGTATTTTTGCTGTGACTATTCAGTGATCGGAGGACACACCCTTGAAAGAGGAGTATGCCTCGCAATTCATTGTGCTATTTTTCCATTTCTTGTTTATAAAGACGTAGTCTATCTGTGCTTTACTATTGTTTGCGTATGTGTAGGTCCATAATTTTCCCTCCCTTTTTTGATAGAAAATAGTTTGTATTGAGGCATGTTAATCTATCATGAAATCTGTTAGATGTTGTCCATTCCTATTTGACGTGTTGTGTAGGCTGTATTTGTTGTTTCCGTTTTTCCCGATTTGGGCATTCATATCTCCGCCAATGACTAGCATGTTTTGTTTCGGAATGCTACGCACTATAGAAGGTGACGAGTCCAGTTTCTTCATTAACATTGGTAGGGTTATAGCAGGAGATGATTGTTGCTCTGGGATTGCCATTAAATGTAGCTGCCATCATCCTAGTTTGTATTCTCTTAATGCTATTAAGTGTTTTTAACGCTCTTGGTCCTATAAGCATTCCTACGCTTCCTACTGTGGCATTGACAGAGTTTTTCTATGCTGATACAGTGGCTAGCGTCCATCCATTGCCAGTATCGTGATATTTGATATCTTCAGTGTGCGTGTATCTGTGTTCTTGTATGCATATTATGTCTATCTTATGTTCTATAGCTGATGCAGTCAGCTCTGGTAGTTGACCTATTCTATTTAAGGTTCTAACGTTAAATGTCGCTATTTGTATTGTTTGTTTGCATTTTAGTAGTTTTTGTTGTTTGAGCTCTGTAGCTGATTTTTCAAACACTGAGGCCAGGGCTCCAACCTCAGCAAGATGTACCCCCTTTTTATGCGGTTTATGTATGCAGTTTGATTGTGGGTCATCGTTATCTTTCAATGGCTGTTTTTATTCTCGTCTATAGAAGCCACTCTTATAGATGAGCAGCTGTAATGCCTACTGCTCCTCCCCCATGGTAGTTTAGAAGAAAACAAAAACAAAACAGCCTAAGTAAAAGTCCCAATGCCACCTAAAAAAAAAAACCCCAAAAAATGACAAAATAACTAGTGTCCCCCTCCCCAAGTAGTAGACCTTCCCAAATTTTATTTAAATTCATTAGTGACTAAACGGTAGAGCAGAACTGGAGAGGTGAAGATCTAGCTTGTGCCACCAGAAAACCAAAGGTTCAATACTGGTTAGTATAATGTCTTTAAGTCCTAATAATTTAAAATGCTGAAAATTTTACAAAATTGTATGCTGTTTTATTCTTTGTAAAATACCGCTTGTACTGTGTTTTGAATGTAAAGACACTTGCTCTTCCTAGGTGGTCGATAATGAGTACTGAGCAGGCTTATATACTGCTTAACTTCAGGGGCTTGATGGGAACTGGTGATTCCAATGTGATTTTATTAAAAATAATTTGTATTAGAATATTGATTATTGAATGGTATTTCAGATTATTAGCTTGTTAATAAAATTGTTTTCTATGTAAAAATCGAGGGTGGGGGTTATGATGGAATTTTATGACAAAAAATTTTGTAAGGAATTTTTTCATTTATGTCCAGATTGTGGTGCTCTGGTACCTCTGTCATTTCAGTTGTTTGAGAAAATGAAAGAAATTTTGATAATAAATAAATATATATATATAATCTGAACATCTTAGTTTTATTAAAAAATTTGAAGTGTTTCTGAAATGAAGATAGAATTTCATATAATTGAAGATTTTTAAGCAAATTTTCTCTTAAATCAAAAAATTTGGACTTTCATTCATATTTTAACTTTTGTATATAGTTTTCGTTTTTCATTTTTAAGCTTTTATGATCTTTCTGAATCTGAAATTTAAGATTTATGGTATGTAGTTAACTAGCACTTGGCTTGAAATATAGGGCTTATTAGTTAAAAAGGTTAAAGTTTTTGTAACCAAATGTTTAGAATTTTACAATTGCTTTGGGACCAGTAACAGTAATTGAGAAAGAAAAAAAAAAATGAAGCATCTTCTTTTAACCCAGTTTTAAAAGTTTTTATATGACATTGATTTTTTTTTTTTTTTTTTTTCCCCAGTATGTAGAGTATGGTGCTTCATCTCAAGAGCCACCTGTACACTCACAAGCCAACCGAAGTATCACACCTACAGTTGCCAACATTGCACCTGCACCTGTTCCTACAAGTGCACCAAATGCACCAAAGAATATGCAGCCATTATCTATTCCTTCCACTACTGCATCAGTTTCTGCCAATCCAGTTACTTCAAATTCAATTACAAAAGCTGGGACCATACCAAAGGTAAATTTTGATTAAAGTTTCTTTACCTTTTAAGTAAGCATTGAAATTTAAAATTAACTTGATTACTTATAGGATTTATTTCACGAATTGGAAATAACTTTTCTTTTTTTTTTTTCTATATATTAATAACAAAGTATTGGACTGTCATTTTCATTCTGATTTGTAGTGATGATACTATGTCACTAGTGTGAAACCCTTGGAAACAGTCACCTTCAGCCTAGTTATAGTTCAGCAGGTTGTGATTGACTTGCTTTTGGTGGGCTTTTCTGTTTTTGTATGGGTATCTATGAAATGCATTGAAGCTAATATTCAGTTTCATACCCAGTTCCCTGGTTGTAACCCACAGATTTGTTCAAATAAACTCAAGTCTTCATTTGGTGGACTGACAGCTGTGCAAGGCCCCCTGAAATGTGGCTTGTCTTCTACATCGCTCTTGTCACTGCCTAATTGTGTACACATTCTGTTTGGTTTCTGTAAAAGTTCAGCAAGTGTTGATAATGTAAAGGAATTCAATGACATGCTTTAGCTTCACTTTCCTGTCAGATAGCATTTTGCTAAGCTGCTGTTCAACTGCTATTTCATGAAAGATAATAGAAAGTGAATCTTTTTGTTAGCCCTGTTGATGGGGCTTAGGATATTGTGACTTCTTTGAATGAGTATGACATTAAACTGCATCTGATTGTGAAGCTCCAGTTCTGGATAGTATGGAGTAACCTTTGATTGTTAGGTCTCATCTAGAGGTCAAATAGATAAATCTGTTTAAAAGTTATTCATATTTGATAGGACCATGTGGAAAAACAAACTTAAACATCTACACAAAAAAATGTAAATATGTAAAATGAACATGATTCTCTAACTTCTAGGCATGGAATAACCCTAGAAAGGTTTTTCTGTTAAAATCATTAAACCCTTTCGTTAAACTAAAGTTCTTATCCAAGTAATTTTAATCTAGTGTTAAAACATTTAACGTGAGGGGTATTAAGACATCTATCAGCTTTTTATCAAAAGAGAATAGGCATATAGAATATAGAGCCGTTGATATTACATATACAAAACCATTCTCTGTGTGACTGACAGATTCTTTTCTCTTTCCAAATTGGGAAGGGGTTTTATTTCATTTTTTATTTTATCCAGAATTTTATATTGAAAAAATGTTTACTGAATGTTTATTAAAATAACAGCCCATGTATTTTGAATCCATGGAATTATTGATAATATCGCCATATATTTTTTTTAATTGCAGCCATCAATCGCAAATGCTACAAATATTGACACTCTTCTTGCTGGTCAACAGAAAGAAGAGATTGCTGTTCCACCTGAAGTCTTTCAAGACAAAGTTTTCTTCATTTTCAATAATCTTTCCATGTCAAATATGACACAAAAGGTAACATTTTTTTAATCAAATTAAGATTTATTTTAATAAGAAATGAATGCAAATTTGTATAAACCACTTTTTTAAAAACTTAACATTTATTTTTTTAAATTTTACATTAAATTTCCAGGCAGAGGAGTTGCAGGAGCATGTTACAGATGAGTATGTTCCATGGATTGCTATGTATATGGTGATGAAAAGAGCCAGCATTGAACCAAATTTTCATGTTTTGTATGCCAATTTTGTTGATGTTCTTCAGATCAACAACTTCTACTCAATGGTTTTGAAAGAAACATTTAGAAATATAAAGGTAACTTTTTTTTTCTTTACAGTTTATATAGTTTTTGTGCAAATATAGAATTTGTAACACTCAAAAGAAAAAAAAACTAGCTGCTTTCTATCAAGGCAATGAAATTGCTTTTGTTCTGAAAAGATGCCTAAATGATATTAGTTAACCCAGCTGTTCAGTTAAGATGAGAGTTGAGAAAAATGCATCTCTTTAAAAGGAAAGCCTCTAAAGTATGTTATACAAATACTAATTATTATAATCATCAAGGTGTGTCGACAGCATGGATTCCCTTAATTCTCTTTTGCTATCTGTCCCTATCAGTCATCACTCTTAGGAAGTTCTCTAGATGGCATCCAGTGTTTGCAAAGAGCTGATGAATGTAAGTTTTTGCTAGTTGACTCACACTGGTGTAGTTGTGCATAGGTGAACACTGTTTATAAGTTAATCCTTAATCCCCTGACAGTACTTAGAATTATTTGGATTGTTTGTAAGACAAAGTGGCCATACAACTGCTGTTTTGTAGGCTGCTGCTTCAGGATTTGTTCAAAACAGCATGCAGCATTTTTATATAGTCTTCATTTAGCTTTTTCTCTCTGTTTCTCTCTTTTCATATCAATATAACTGTATGGTTTCACCAGTTGAACTTTAAGTTCAACTGGTGAAACCATACAGTTATATTGATATGAAAAGATATATTACTATAGTAATGAATTTTTTTTTTTTTTTTTTGTTACAAAATTTTTTTTCATTTTTATTGTAAAATATTATTCATATGTTTATAGGTGTTGCTACGAAGTGATAAAGGTGTTGCGAATTTCTCAGACAGATCTCTACTAAAGAACCTTGGACATTGGCTTGGAATGCTTACATTAGCTAAAAACAAGCCAATTTTACAAATAGTAAGTATCCTTTCTTTTTCTATTTTTTTTTTCTACTTAATCTCATCAATTTTATGATTATCAAAAGGTGTTCTCATAACATTTTTTAGCTCTTGCTAAACATAATTTAATCACTTTCAGAAAACATTTGCTAACATTTTTTTGTTTTCATTATTCCAGGATATTGATTTGAAAGCCTTGCTTTATGAAGCTTACAATAAAGGGGCCCAAGAACTATTATATGTTGTGCCATTTACAGCCAAAGTTCTTCAATCATGTGCCAAAAGCAAGGTAAGATGTTTGTGGTTTTTTTGTGGGGGGTCCTTTTTAGACATTAGCTCTTGTGAGTTTATATTCACTTGCCCTGTACCTGAGCTCATTAAATTCTGACAAAATAAAGCACAGAACATTCAAATTTTGTTTCAGGGATGAGTTTTTTGTCCCCACTCCCCAATTAAAAGAAAGATTAAGCCTTTTATTAATTTTGAGCTGAAGATAAGCTTACAGTGCTCTGCCTGAAATGTTGAAATGAATTCAAAGGATTAAAAGAAAATATCTGATAGCTGAATATTACTTATTGGCTGAATTTTTAAAAAATCTGCGCTGACTGCACCTCTGCTGAGGGGTACCCAAGGCCACCTGTAGGCTGTGGGTGGCAACCCATGATGCTTAAGGATGGGTTTCTGGTGATGGAGCAATAATTGGCCTGTCAACCAAGTGGTTAAGTCACTTGCAACACATCACTGGCCCTTATTGGGCTAGCACCTGTTTTGTCCCAGCCATATTTTTTTTAATTTACACTCGTGACAAACAAGCACCTAACCCTTATTTTTTAGGTGCTAGAAGGCAGTGGCTAAGGATCAATTCCATTGAGAAAATGGGAATTTTGATCCCTGCTAAATTACACAGTAATTAGTAACGTTTACTGAAAACCTGAAATTGAAGAGGGCTTGAAACCTACCCACAGCTCGATTATACTAGTTTTATATCCCCTGTCTTAACCAAGATAAATGGGTTTCCCTCGTGGTACATTCCAACAGAAGTTGGACTTTGTGGTGGAGCACAGAAGCAGTGAAAAATAAACATCACTTAGGGTGTCTTCTAACAAAAAGAACTAAAAGAAATTTATCTGAATCAGACTTGGAGAATGAGGCAGAAGACTTCACCAGATTCATTGTCATTGAATCTTTGGAGGTGATCAGCCTTGCTAAATTCTCCGTTTTCTTAATAGAGAAGGTTATCGTGTCAAGAGCTACCAACAAAAACGTAAAGAAAACTTGAAACAGAAAGTTGCTTGTTGAGGTGGACAGCTGAATGCAGACTGAAAACATCCTCAACATGAAAAACTTCCATATTACTAAATATAAAGCTTATCTTCATGAAAGTGTGAACACATCAAAGGGAGTTGGTAGAAGTACAAGGTGGCATTGGGGACAATAGAGATGACAGCAGCCATGGGAAAACGGAGTGAACAACATCAAAAGAATCACAATCAGAAAGGGTGGTGAGCAAATCGAGACCAACACCTACATCCTGATATTTAATCAACCCCATATTCTCAAAGAAGTGAAGATTGGCTACTGTCTTGAGAGGGTTAAACAATATATCCCAGCACCTCTGAGATGCTTCAAATGTCAAAAATATGGATATCACAGGGAGGCTTGCCGGGGACGATTGACATGGGCAACGTGCTGTGTGAAAAGGACCCAGACTATACAGAGGAAGAGTGCTCAAAGAAAGTGTCCAAACTGCCAACGAGACCATCTGGCATTTATGAAAAAGAAAAGCAAATATTACAAATAAAGCACATAAGGAATGTAAGCTTCCTGGAAGTAAGGAAAATAGTAGTGTTACATGGGAGAAAACTCTTATACTTCTGTTGCATGGATACAATCAATCAAGACAACAAATATAGAGCTGTACGGAAACTGACCCAATTGGACCAAATGATTGGCCAGTTTCAGGAGCACCTGAAAAAACTACACTTTGTCAAATCTCAGCGAGTACAAGCTCAGCAGTAAATCACAAAGTGAAATCCAGTTAAGTAGTCAAAGGAAAAACACATAAAATCTACTACCCAAACACAAACCACTCCTCTTAAAAGTGGAAAATCTCCAACAAAAACAGTAAGTCTCCAATCTGTCCAAACACTGTCAAAGACAGACTAAAAAATACTATCACCCAAAAAGCTGGAACAACTTAAACAAAAACTACAAGCTCCTATTGGCCAAGCTAAAAAGACCAAAGTGAACAATTAAAGACAAGGAAACATATTCTAACTGCCCTCAGCCAAATTCAATGCAATCCCCTCAACATCAAAAATAAAGTCACCTATAAGAATGAATAAACAGTGCAATGCTTAGAGATCCTTTAAATGTTCACAAAGATCCTATTGTAAAAAAAGTATTGATAGTAACACTGATCATATAGTTGCCAGCCTTAATCTAGAAGAAATAATAAATAATTATAATACCTGAAACCATTTGTGTGCTAACAGATCAGCTCAATCTCTTTTTTAAATGTTACCTACAAATGAACCACTAAAAAAAAAAGGAAAAATGAAATTACTGACTAACTAATCTCTTACATATGTATATCTATTTAAATGTGTGCAAGCAAATGACTGATATTATTTCAAGCAATACTTGAAACCATTTAACAGTGTGCAAACAAATTATTAATGCTAAACTGAATAATTCATATTAGATAGAAATACTTGAAACCATTTAACTGTGAGCTCAGGCTTGTTTTAAAAATGTTTTCAGCAAAATGTTTACAAATCACAAATTTGATATATATGTATAAACAGGATTTGGCATTAAATGATCTATAATGATATAAAATCAAACCAAAGCTATGAACAATTCACTTATAAATCATATGTATAACCATTTAACTGTCTGCAAACAAATAGTTGTTTAATTGAAATGTTAGCATTTTTATATATATATATATATATATATATATATATATATATACTTTTTGTGTGCAAACAAATGAGCTCTGGCTTGTTGAAAATGTTATTTACAAAGTACAGGTTTGATATACAAGGAACACACAATAAGTTTCCAAACTTTTTTCGTATGGGCACTTTTATTGATAGTACACACATGAAACTCTCGTCCCCTTCAAAGTAATCTCCTCCAGCTGCAATGCACTTGTTGTATAGTTCCAACAACTTCTGGAAGGCCCCATCAAAGTCCTCTTGTGTGAGCGTGTCAATAATCTTCGTCACAGCCTCTTTCATCTCCTCAATTGTCTCATAATGACAGCCTCTAAGTTTTTCCTTGAGCTTAGGGAATAAGCAAAAGTCACAGGGAGCAAGGTCTGGACTATAGGGAGAATGAGCAACTGTCCATCTTGGTCAAATAGTCTGTGACAAGGATGTAGTTGTGGTCTGGTGCATTGTCCTGGTGGAAATGCCATTGACCCGATTTGAAGAGTGCTGGCTTCTTCCGACGGAATCTCTTCCTGAACTCCCTTAAAACCTCAACATAGTATTCCTTGTTGACTGTCTGTCCAGTGGGAACCCAGTGCATGTAGATCATGCCAGTACTGTCAAAAAAAGATCATCAAAAGTTTGTAGTCGGATTTGCTCTGTTTGGCCTTCTCGGGTCTGGGAGAGCCAGCATGCTTTCACTGGGAACTCTGTCTCGTGGTCTCTAGGTTATAGCAGTAGATCCAGCTTTCATTGCAGGTCACCAGAGCATCAAGAACTGTGGGATCTGAATTGATCAGCTTGACCATCTCCCTGCTGTCATGACAATGTCTTTCTTTCTGATCTTCTCTGAGCACCCTTGGGACAAACTTTGTGCAAATCTTCTGCATCTTCAGTTCCTCACAAATAATTGTGTGTACAGTTCCCACACTGACATCAAACTGTACGCTTATTGTCTCTATAGACACACGATGGTCCTTATCTATGAAATTCTTTATTTGGCCAATTAACTCTGGTGTTCTGACTTCCTTATTCCTCCCACACCTCTCATCATCCCTCACAGACTCCCTGCTTTCCTTGAATCTCTTATGCCACTCAAAAACTGATGCTCGATTCATGCAAGATGGTCGAAAAGCAGTCTGAAGCATTCCATACGTTTCTGTGGCATTTTTTCCAAGTTTAAAACAGAATTTTATTGCATATCATTCTTCTAAAGTATCCTCACATCAAGATTGCATTTTTGAAATTCACCAGCTGTGACAATCAGGCTTTAGTAGGGTGTATTCCAATTGCTGCTGTAGCTGTTCATTTGAACATGAAATCATAAAAATGGGTCAGTCATCTCATAAGATGTATAGCAATAACATACTGACAATTTTAAATGCCTGTACAAAAAAGTCTGGACACTTATTGAAGGTAGTGGTATATGTATGAACAGGATTTGGATTTAAGTAACCTACAAAGGTTGATATGCCATAAAACCCACCAAACCAATCAATGGAGTTAGTGAATTAACCACTGAAAAATTGTTTAAAATTTTTTTGATAGAAATTAAAAATTAACTCTATCATTAAATGTCTTATACAACTACCATTTAATATTGCCACTTTAAATTAAGCATTGAATATAGATATATTAAAATCTTATAAGTTTCAAAAGAATAAGCAGAACACTTTATTGAATTAAGCTTTTTTATATATATATATATATATATATATATATATAGGATTAGAAACTTCAAAAGAAGCTTAGTTTTAAGGTTCAGACAATAAAAAATGAATTTCTTTTAGTTCTGATGATTTAACTTTACCCTTTATAAATCACCCACTAAATGATTTTGGATCATGCAGTAATTCATTTCATAAGGAAGGATTATTTTTCTTTTTTGTTCATAACATTTTAGCCCTGTTCCCTCAAGTTTTTTCTGGTTTACTGTGAAATTGGTAGTGTTAACTGTCCATTGGAAAGTTCCATACAGATGGAAAGAATTTTGTAGAGATTAGTCATGTCTTTTTTATTATTATATGCTGACATGATATCTTTCAAGTGACATAGCTTATTGTTTTCTATTAGTCTAATTGAGCCAATTGTTTATTATGTCTTTATGAAAGGTTTTCAAGCCACCAAACCCATGGACAATGGCTGCAATGAATGTACTAGCAGAATTACACCAAGAACAAGATCTAAAATTAAATTTGAAATTTGAGATTGAAGTTTTATGCAAGACTCTCCATTTGGACATTTCTGTAAGTAATGATAATCAGAAGAGATTTTCCTTTCTATATCTTTTTTTCTATTCTAATTAAACATTAATGCTTATATGATGCTTTTGATTTTGAATCTTTCAGACTTTTTTTTATACTTATTTTGCTTATGGTTCATGCACAACTCATGGGGCTTGAAATTTTCACATTATGGATTTGACTTCTATATATCATCCTCATTTGCCTAAACTGCACTGGCCAAACATTTTTATATAAAAATCAAGACAATGCTAAATTAAAAGAACAAGGTTTCTAGTTACATTATAAAGTGTATCTTATAAAATCATTAAAAAGTAATGGAACCTGGCAATGTTCATTTGCTTTCTCTCAAACATTTGTTTCAGCAGATTTGAACCATATCTGTGTTTTATGTCTGAAATTGAATACTACCTCCTCTTAATTTTATTTAGTGTATGAAATACATGTACAAATTTTACGGAACATATATAGGAAGTTTGTTTATAACTTAGCAGTATGTTTAATTAATGTTATCTCTTCCAAAATCTGCTGGTTGACAGCCATAACCTGACACAGTTATTAGCATATGGTGTAATGGTTATCCTCATAGGAAATGAACACTGCAAACTGAGTTCAGATACTAGATGAGGCCGTTTGTATTTCACATTGTGCTAATACCTATGGAAAAGGTATGAATCCAGCTGTTCTCCCTTCGGCTATAGGTAAATAGGGTACATTAGACTACTTAAACTTGGTATGGCAACTGGTCCAGGAAAAGGAAAACTCTGAATTCAAAAACTGACCTTGTGTCACATCTTTATTGTGTAGAGAGGTTGGGTAAATACAAATTAGCTTTATTTTGATCTGAAATTCCATTGTATTATGTTTGAACAATATGATTAATGTTCATTCTTGAATTACATTGAAAAATAAATTTTTCTGTAACTTTATCACAAAGTTGCAGATTAATGTATCTGTAAGTTATACAGTCATTTCTTTGTCAAAAATTAAAGAGCCTTGTTTTATTGTTTTGTTTTTTTTCCCCATCATTTTCTTTTAAAAACAAGGTTATTTTGATTATGATGTTTTTGTTTTTATATTTTAATTAAATTCTTTTTGTTCTGTTCCTAGGAACTCAAGGCAACCAGTTATCTGAAGGACTTATCAAGACTGAGCACGATTGAAAATCAATTGTCTGCTCCTGCAGTGAAACCTCCAAGTGGAACTCCTCAGCAGGATGAGATACCAGTTGCTATTGTTACTGTTGGTACACCAACAGTGATGGCAACCACAACAACTACGACGACATCTACCATCCAAATGCCACAACAGCCACAGTTCAGGTTTCAAGATATCAACAATTTGGCCTCTGGAATTGGACATCAAATTGTCATCAGTGATCAGGTTAGGAAATTGAGATCTTTTTTTTCTTTCTCTAGATGGGATTAAATTTGATTAATATTTAAGTATGAATAATTGCAACATATTTATCAAAATGTACAATTCTTGCTTAAAATTGTAAAAGAATCTCCTAATTGATTATGATGGTTTGTGATACTTTCTCATAAGCCAATTCTAGTTGTTGGTTTATTTGACTTGTTTTAATATATGGAGGCACTCATGGCATAATGGTTATCGCTGGAGTAAGTGAACTTGGTTACCAGAGTTCAAGACCTGAATGGAGCTGTTTGCATTTCATATACTGTTAATACCCTTAAGAAAGGTATGAATCCAACTATTCTCACTTCAATCATGGATAAATAGTAGGGCAAACTGATCTAGGAGAAGGAAAACTAAATACAAACCTGACATTGAGAGGAACAGGCTCTACTAGGCTATTTCAGTTTAAGACATGCACATGCTACATGAGTGGCGCCCCTTACAACCAAACTAGGTTACGATATAAATCTCTTAATATATTGCAAATAATACAGAATTGTATATTGGGTTCTTCTGCTCCATAAAATTAATAGAGGTTAAATTTGTAAAGATGCACCCATGATGATTACAGTAGATTAGTTAATTTTAAAATGAGAGTTCTAAATTAACAATTTTAATTTTCCAAATCATTGCTACACATTTAAGATCGTTGATCTTATTAAAAACTTTTTTGCAATTGTTTGAATTTCATTTTTATTAATTTTTTTTTTTTTTTTTTTTTTCCCTTGTAGATTCTCTTATTTCATACTCACCAAACTCTTAAGCAGTATGTCCGTCCTGCAATAGAACGTGCAATTCATGAATTGTTACCACCGGTTGTTGATAGATCAATTAAAATTGCTCTTACAACTTGTGAACAAATAACAAAGAAGGTATGATCAAAATGACCCTTTTTTTTATCTATGTAAACTAACTTGAGTAAAAAAAAAAAAATGAAAATAAAGTCTTAAAAAGTAAGGCATTTAATGACTATCTAGTAAGATTATGCACTTCTTTTAGGGATTGACATCTAAAATCGAACTATTGAATAGAAGAAAATTCTACTTATTTCTCAAATTGAATCAACTTATCAAATCCAAGTAACTGATTATTGTTAACATTTTTTTCTCCAATTCAAGCAAAAAGAAAATGTTTATGAAATCATAAAAATCAAGTTATGGAGTTTAAACAAAATTTCTGAGTAGATACCACACAATTTTGATTTGATATTTTTTTAATATTTGGTAGCCCCTGTATCTGATAATAGAACATATAAGAATATTTGTTTTTATTGTGCCTTTTATTTCAGGAATTATTGGGAATTTCTCTTGATATTGATACTTTTTTTTCTTTTCTTTTTTCCCCCCCATTTAGGATTTTGCTTTAGATCCTGATGAAAACAGAATGCGTTCTGCTGCTCAAAATATGATTTGCAGTATGACGGCTGGTTTAACACTGATCACTTGTCGAGAACCAGTGTACATTGCTTTAAGCAATCATTTAAAACAAGCCTTTTTGAATGTTCTGAGAGTAAGTATTTTTATTTTATCTATTTTTTTATTTTTTTTGCTATTTGTGGTTTGATAAGTTTTTGCAGTCAAATTATGTGCAGAATTAATTCAATCCACACTAAAATGTTTCAGATTTTAAAAAAATATATTATTCACTGTATGAAGACAGCTACTGTGGTTATTGTCAAAATTGTCATTAATAACATTTAATATGATTCTATATAATAATCTGAGTATGAAAAATTTAGATAAAATGCTGATTTGTGATTAAAACATAGGAATATTTTCATTATAGAAACCTTAAATCTCTATGGATATTTCATTAATTTTGTGTTTCAAATAAATATTTTGCATTGTTTAGTTGGCCTTCACAATTACAAAATATTGAAAGGTTTTAAAAATTCTTGGTTTTCTGAATCTGTTCTCATTTATTGATATTCTTATTCAGTTTAACTTATTTTTCTCTTGTTAAAGTCATAATTTTTTTTTTCCCTGCCAAGAATCCCAATCAAAATCAAAAAGAGTTGATTGACCAAGCTGCCACTCAGTTAGCACAAGAAAACACAGAATTGGCCTCAGCAATCATTCAGAAAAGTGCAGTTGAAAAAGCACTTCCAGAGATGGATAGAAGATTATCTACTGTAAGTAAAAAATTAATTTAAGATATCTTTTATCTTTCCAGGTATGAGCTGTATGTATTTTAATTTTTCCTTTGATTTCTTGCTTGTAGGAATTTGAATTACGACGTCATGCACGAGGAGAGGGAAGACGTTACTGTGATCCTGTAGTATTGACTTATCAAGCAGAGAGAATGCCTGAACAAATAAGATTACGGGTAAGAATATGAATTCTCAAAATATTTTAGCCTTTAGCTTGAATTTCCCTCTAAGATTAATAGGAAGTATTTTGAATTTAACAAAAAATTTAACTCGTTTTAACAAATTCTAACTAACCAATGATAATTATTATACATTAATTGTTTATCATTTCATGTGTGTAAATGTTAAACCTTAAAAAGGAATGTAGACACGATTTTAATAAGATTTGAAATTGGCTAAAATAAATCTTGAGGTGCCTTTCAACCAACACTTTTCAAATCATTAGTAAATAAGAAAATTAATGGCAATTATTTTACTTGAAGTGTTGGTCGAAAGGTGCCTAGAGGTATTTTAACTGATTTGAAATCCATTACTTATGAAAATCATGTCTCCATCCTTTTTTTTTTCTTTTTCTGAGTACTCCATTGAAGTAGTGCCATAAACCTGTTTTTATATATATATATATATATATATATATATATATAATCTCAAATGTAGTTTTACTGATTTTTTTTCCTTCCATCCAAATTTCAATCTTTTTAGTAAATTTTCCTTAGACCCCCCTCCCGGCTCAACATTATTAATTTTGATATGAATGCTTGTAAGCATTTCATTTATATTTTCAGCATGTCATGAATATATTCCAACAATTTGTCGGTTGACTGTAGTTTTATGAATAATACAGTATTTTTTTATTGTCCTTACTAAATTTTCCTCAATTTTTTGTTGACTTTTAAATCTATAACTTTTCTATGTGAATAATATCTGCTAATAATCAAATCCATTCACTTTTAGGTTGGGGGTGTGACACCGCAACAAGTTGCTGTATATGATGAGTTTGCTCGTAATATTCCTGGATTCTTGCCTGTTAGTGAAGCCCAAGTACCACCTGGCATTGCAAAATCTATTCCTGTAAGTCTTTTCCTTTTCTTTTTTCGTTTTTTCTCTTATTTTTTCCCCTTTTTTCTATGTTTTACATTCTCTAATTTAAAAAAAAATTTTTTTACTGACAGTTTTAAATTGTTAAAAATTCTCTGGATTAAAGTTTTTTTATTTTTTTTATTTATTTATTTTTTTTATTTAACCAACCTCCTCCAGTCCTATCCTGATGGAATGGGCCAGGTTTTTGATAAAGTAATTCATGACATTGAACTGAACAGTGTTTCATCTGCAAACTTGAATTTGGGTATTACTTTGCAATCAATCATTGATGCTATTCTTATGGCCAGAACAACCAGGGATGTTCCTTCCTCATCGGCTCTTGTACAAAAGGTAAGGTATTAATCCATTTTTCTTGGAATTTAAAAAAAAACAAGATACTGGGTAACAAATAATGTGCTGGTGAGATAATGGTTCTCAACATGGGAAGCTGTTTGTGTTTACTTTGTCGTAATAATTGGGAGAGAAATGAATACATCTCTTCTTTGCCTCCAGCTATGAGTAAAGTAGTAGAGCAAAGTAGAGTCAGAAAAAGGCTGTGATAGGATAGGGTGGAGAACAATGTTAGATGTGCAATATTTGAGAATCTGCTGAATTTTCCTATTTTGCTAGAGAAAGGGCGACATTAACAGTGGCACAATAACCATATGCAAACAAATTCAATTGATTCTACAGTGTTCTGATGATAAAGCTCCAGTCCTGGAGTTAGGGGAATGTGGAGTATCCTTTTATGGTAACTGGTCTAGAAGGAAAACTCTGAATTTAATCCTGTTAAACTCTGCTTAAAAATTGAACTTTTCATGTTCTGATTTTGTTGAAGGGTTGGTTAAAGAAATAATTCATTATAAGGAAAACTATATGAGGTTGCACTGTTGAAATGTTACCCACTGCCTAATTGTGCTCACATTCTTTCTCTGTAAATGTTCAGCAGATGCTCATGAATATAACTTCTACATGGATGAATTCAGCAACACACTTCTTTCATGTCAACTGTTATTTTGTTCTGTTGTCATGTACAGGACAAATATAAAATCATTATGGGTTACTGGTAGAAAGGTTGAGCCTCTATTCTCCTATATCACCATCTACCTCTCTCTCATTGTGAATCAACATAAAACAGGTTTTATTTTGGAGGGAGCCCTGTCCGTGGGGTTTCAAATATACTGGCTATATTCTCTGCATCTGATGGTGAGGCTCCAGTTATGAGGGTGTGTGGAGTACAAGTTCCAATCTGACCCAGTAGTACACCTCAGATTCCCATCTATAGATCAAAGATCTGTTTAGAAATTATTTGGATTCAATAAGTCTATGTGCAACAATGGAAAAAAAATTAAAACTACTACACAAAAAATGCAGATATTTGACCATACAGTAAACAGGATTCCTTAACTTCTTGGCATGAAGTAACCCAAGATTGAATGAAATGCCATTAAAATCAATCATTTGGAATATATTTTGTAATTCAAAGTTTAGATAAAAATTGCAAACAGTAAACCGTTTGATATGGAAATAGTTGGGTTAACAGTTTCTGATCGATTATCAACTGTATTTATTCTACTGGAATGAAATGCAGCCCAGTCTTAAAAGATTGTAAATTTATGTTGATACTTGAAGCAAATTCAGGTTGTGTTCCTTTTGAATATTATAGGTGGTAGAAGCGCTTTTAGAGAATTATTCCAACAGTATGGCTGATGCTGATATGGTTCGTTTCCGTGAATGTTGTCTACATGTACTGAAAGGACTCAGTGATGTCAGAGTTTATGGACCACAGTGGACAGTGAAACAAGTTACGAGGTAAGTGGTGATTCCAAAAATAAACAGAATCCTCTTGAACTTTTTACATTAAAATGTATCACAAGTAAATATTGAATTAAACAAGTTATTTTTTTGTTTTTTCATATCTTCTAGGTTTTATCTTCTGAAAGAAATAAACAGCTTTTACTTTTTTTATAAGTCTTTTCTCACCAAAACTAAATTACAAAAAAACTTGAGCAATTTTTCTCATAAAACAAAATTAAGTCAGTGCCTTGTTGTGAAGCTTGGAATATGCTGTATTCCCTCTGCAGAGAACATAGTCACCCCTTCATTGCCATCACTCCCAGATCTACCCAAACTTGATAGTACCTCAGTCCACTCTTAAGGCTCAAATAGATCTGTTTAAAAAATCTTATTAAATAGGAATATTTGATACCAAACAAATGTGTGCAAATTATTTGTATTAAGAATTGTTACTTGTAGCTATAATTGTTTACTAAAGATTGTTAATATTATTTGTTACTTGAAACCATATAACTCTGTACAAACAAACTATTATTATTAAATAATCGTTAAACGATATAATTGTCTATAAGTTATTAGTATTAGATGAGAATATTTGAAACCTTACAACTGTTTGAAAATTATTTGTATTAGATTGAAATACTTGATATCATATAAATGATCATAAACAAAAAGGTGCAATTTTAAAAAAAAAATGTAATGGAACATTTGAAAATATTGTTATTATTACATTGATTGTAATCATAACTATTTACATAACATTTATCATATTTACCAAACCCTCCGCTCAGGCAGGATATGACACAAGGTCAATTTTTAAGCGGAGTTTAACAGGTTTGAATTCAGTTTTCCTTCTCCTAGACTAGTTGCCTTACCAAGGCTGAAGAATCCAGTCTGCCCTATTATTTACCCATAGCTGGAGGGAGAATAATTGGATTCATACCTTTCCCAAGGGTATTAGTGCTATGTGAAATGCTATCAATCTTGTCCAGGATTTGAACTTGTTGCCGTGTCCATTTCCTACGATGATAACCATTACACCACGGGCACATAACATTTATAAAACAATCACATTGCAGCATTAAATAACCTATAAAGAGTTAGTGTCTTAAAACAAATTCAACCAAACTGATTTTTCCCCCTCTTTCTGCAACAGGGCTGTTTTTGACTGTAGAGATGACATCAAATACAATTTAGATGCATTGGAATATCTCTTGAAGAATCATTTCTTAAGCATCCAACAGTTTGATCAGTATCTTGCACAGGTGAGTTAGCAAGAATTACTTTCATATAACCTTTTTTTTTTTTTTTTTTTTTTCTGTATTTTTTGTACTATTCTAAGTAATTGTTTCTCTCCTAATTCTTCCCCATATCTTGAAAAAAATTTTTTTATTTTTCCAGCAAATGGATAATGGAATGAATTTCCATGTCATGGTGTTTGCAATTCAACTTGTTCAGAAATTTGTAGTTGATGAAAAAGCAAGTGGTCTTGTTACTGAGGTGAGTTAACTTTTAGCTCCTATTTGAATTTATATCATATAATAATAGTGTGTAAGTGTTGGTCAGGCTTGTGACAAAAAGTATCTCTTTCTGTTAAAATTTCTCTCAAATTAGCTTTCATTTTGTAAACTTTTTATAATAGTTATTTTAAATAAGAATTGAACAATAATTTATGGGTGAAATATTTATTTTAATACAATTTAATAGATGATTTTTAATACAATAAGAATTGAAAATAAGAGAATGCTGTGTACATTTATAATGCTGAGGGTGGGGTGGGGAACAAAAATGGATACTTGAAGCTATTATTGTTTACTAAGGATTATTATTACTCTGTGCAAATAAATGTCTTATTGAATAGAAATAATTACTTGAAACCATATAATTATAAGACAGGTGTACTTGAAACCATTGCCGGGCCATTGGCCTAAAGAGTAGAGTATTTGCCAATGGTCTGGGAGACTAGGGTTCAATCATAGGTTAAGTCATACTAAAAACTCAAAAAATGGCACTTGGTACTGCCTTGCTTAACACTCAGCATTATAAGGTAAGGATCAAGGGTAATGTGGAGCAATAGAAGGAATGAAGTAGCACCCTCCCCTACACATCGGTGTTATAGCTGTTGAAAAGGGAATCCTATGGTCACCCTCGACTAAGGTCGCCAACTTTACTTACTTACTTAAAACCCTACAACTCAGCAAATTACTTGTTTTGGATAGGGATACTTGATATCATATAACTTTGCAAAAAAACTCTTAAAGAAACTACACAAAATTTAGATGTACAATGAACACAATTCCTTAACCTCTGGGCATGAAATATCCCTAGACAGGTTGACATGCCATAAAAATTGATTGAATTTTATGCAATTTATTTGTATGATAAAAGTCAAGAAAAAAAATGATAGAATTTTTTTAAGGTCATCTCCATCATGATAATGTATTCCTTTATTTTAAAAAGGACGTTCAACACCTATAGTGCCTAATTTATCATTTAAGAGATTTTTTTTCTGCTGGTATAGTCATTCTTTTTACTGGGGATGTTATTATTAAACCCCTTCAAATTACTGAAACTGTTGGTTTGTATTTTTTATATCTTAAGTGAAGTTTTTTTTTGTTTTTTTTCACTGTAAAAACATCCATTGTCATTTTAATTGCTATCACAGGCCTTTAAAAAATAATTGAATATTTTTTGTTTTTAAATTTAATTCCTACAATTTCTGTTCAAGTATTTTCAGCTCAGCTACTAAATATGTCAACCGGTTGTTGTCACAAAAGCTTTTATGAAATGCTTTTTTGTATTTAATTCTATTGTACAACATTTTAGAAGTGACATTTAACATTTTTACTTTGCATATGATTTTAGTTTTTTATTGATTTGAAATTATTGATCCTTTCTTTGAGGTTCTTTGTTATAAGTAAAAGTTAATGTCTCTATAACCTAATTCTTGTTCTTTCTTTCAGGCTGATCTTCACAACACAATTGAGATGTTGTTAATGATTCATTCTCGACCAAGGCCCCCACCACCTGATGGGTAAGTTTGTTGATTTTTTATTAAACATTCAAGACTTGACAATCAGTTAATGCAAAATATAGATTTGCTTAAACAAGTTTTGTTAGAAATAGCAAAAAACAGTTTTGTGGGATATTTACTTTTAAATATAATATCTGTTAATGTTCATCTTCACTTAGGAAAAATTGTGTAGACATCAGATTTGAAGATATAATCAAAGGTGGAAATGTAGGAGGAGGTGTGATATATACTTACTTCAATTTTTTTTTTTTTTTTTTTTTTCCTTTTTTATTATGCATCTTTGATGTCTACTCCTAGACATTTGTGGTTAGTTCTCCTTTGTCAATTTTATATTAATAATAAATGCTGTGTGTGTGTATTTTTTTTCCCCACATTAAAACATATACTATACAGTAAGGGTTTTATAGGACTGGGCAAAAAAAGAAATTAACTGCAGAAAAAAATATAAATTATGTGATTCCTTAACCTCTAAGCATAAAATGATACTAGATATTTTGACATTCCCTTAAAAATCAATTAATCATATGCAGTAAAATTGGTTTACTATTTAAATTGGATCATTGGAAGTTGGTTAAACCTGTACTTATTCAAATGGAATGAATTAAGAATTACTGATAGACCTATAATGGTTAGTGTCAGAGAAAACAGAATCAGCAATCAGTTCAAATCCTAAGCAAGCCTGTTAAGGTTTCACTTTGTGCTAATGCCTTTAGGAAAGGCATGAATCTATCTGTTCTTCCCCCAAGCTATTGGTAAAGAGTAGAGCAAACTGGATTCTGTAGCTTTGGTTAGGCAACCAGTCTAAGAGAAAGAAAATTTTGAATTCAAACCAGTTATACTCTACTTAAAAATTGATCTTATCACATTTTGCCTGTGGTAAAATGGTTGGGTAAATACACATAATCGTTATACTCAGGGAATGCTGTTTTGAAATTATCCATATTTTTAAAAAAGTTTCCCAGTATACTGAAACCCCCAGATGTCAAAGTTGACTGATTTCTCTTCTTGCTGGACCCTTTTGTGAATCTGAGATACAGATATGCCTAATTCTAAAAATTGATTTCCCACATCAGTTATAGAACTTTTCAATTCCCACTTTTAATTTTAATATGCAAGCAATACATCTCTTTTTGGCTATAAGCAACAACAAAAACAAAAAATAAGTTAATTATTTGACGTAATTGAAATGATGCATGTTACCTCCTTACAAAAAGTTTTTTTCATCCTTTTTTCAGTTTATCTCACTTGGTGGAAGCATTGCGTAACAATAGTGATAGTGGCTTGCTGGACCGAGCCCCTGGTGGACCTACTTCAATGATGCAATCTGGAATTACACAAGCCAGAGAATATGATGACCCTCCATGGCTGCATGAGAAGACAGAATTCTTATTAAGAGAATGGGTCAATATGTTTCATTCTCCAGCTGCAGGAAGAGACAGCACAAAAGCATTTACAGCATTCGTGCAACAGGTATGTAGGGACTTGACTAAAACAAGACAAATAAATTTCTCTCACTTTTTCCTTTTGTAAATTCTATTAAAATTTTTTAAGAGCCAAATTCTGTACATAATTTGGCTTTTCTTTTCTCTTCTAAAATCCTTTTTCTGTGTGTGTATGTGTCCACCCCCCCTCTCTCTCTTTGTTACTCTCTCATTTAGTTTTGCTATCTAAATTAAGACAATTTTGAAAAGTTAGCTTATTTTTAATCCAATAAAGTGTTTATTATTGCTAAAATATTGTCTTTCTTTTTTCTTTTTTTTTTCTATTAAGTTTTTAAAAAAGCAAAAAACATTTACCCATCTGATGGTGGGGTTCTTAGTTAAGAATGACTCTCAATTTTGTTGTGAAGACTGGCCTAGGACAGAAAATAAAGAATTAGGTTATAAGGACAATATATTAATTTTTACTTGTAACATGAAACCCATTTCTAAAAATGGTTTGAAGTAGAGTAAACAATTTACTACTTTGTCAGTTATAGATAACAATTTGAGAACTTGAAATATTTGGGAGGAATTCCAATGCTATTATGTTCATTTTTTATGACCCTCTCCTTATTCCTTCAGGTATGGGTTAAATATTACTATTCTTCTACAAGGATGGCTTGATATGTCATTAAAAGTAAAGAAATAAGTAAAAATTCTAACCAAGGCAAAAGACAATTTGTATTTTCTTGTTTTTTTTTTTTGTTTTTTTTTGTTTTGTTTTTTTCATTGCACTTAAGATCTTCAAATAGCCATTTTGAATAACTCTAACTAGGAAAAACAATGTCAATTTTGCTGAAAATGTTGAAAACCATTTGTATTAGCCAAATGTTAAATAAGGAAAAATTCTAGAGGAAATTAATGCTTTCGTTTTTATTTTTAAATTGTAGATGCATATCCAAGGTATTTTAAAAACTGATGACTTGATAACAAGGTTCTTCCGTCTGTGTACTGAAATGTGTGTTGATTTATGCTACCGAGCCTTGGGAGACCAAACACATAATCAAACTTTAACCCGAGCCAAATGTTTCCACACCCTTGATGCTTTTGTACGACTCATTGCTTTGCTTGTCAAGCATTCTGGGGATGCTACAAATACAGTGACCAAGATTAATTTGTTAAACAAAGTAAGTGTTTCTTTACATTTTTATTTTAGTATCATCAATCTTATTGGTTTTATGTTGTATGTTCTTTTCAAAAAGGGTGTAATTAGTATACCATGAGGTGATTTTGCTCATGATTTTACTTGTGTATAATGTGAGGAATTTAATTTATAAAATCAAGATTAGATATGACATTCTACTTGTTATTTTTAAAAATTGCTATATTATCGTAACGAGCCAGTAAACATACAGAAAGAAATAAATGCTTTTCATTCAAAATGTGGTAGTTGAGGGTTGGGGTGTAATCTTTTTTTTTTTTTTTTTCCCCTCCCCAATTATGGGTAAATAGTAAGTGGACCGGATTCTATAGCCTTGGTAAGGCAACCAGTCTAAAAGGAAAATTTAATTTAGACCAACTGTACTCTGCTTAAAAATTGACCTTGTGTTGCATTCTGCCTATGGTAGAAGGGTTAGTAAGTACGGGTATGTTCTCACCTGTTTGCATCTATCCAACATAATGATCTTATACTTCTGTTACTGTGTAGTTTCGATAAAGACAACTTCGTTTAAAATACTATTTTGTATGATGTGCTATGTCAAGTGAATAATTATTTTAGTAAGTAAGCCAACCAATTATCTCTTTGTTGCTTTTGACTTGATTCTATTATATTTTTTTTTTTATAACGGCAAAGCAATTAAGTTGCCAATTCTTCTGCAGTTAAACAAAAATTATGTCCAATTTTCAGTAATGACTATTTAAGTTTTATTTCTGCAATAAATCTTTATTTTTGGTCGAGTTCTTTTAAATAGATAGGATTCAGATAATTCAATTCATAAAAAGATTTCTTAATCAATTTATATTGTTGGTTGTTTATATTACAAAAATTGTTTTGATTTATTTTTTAAAAAAAATTTTTTTCCCTCGCTTAGGTTCTTGGGATTGTTGCAGGAGTCCTCTTACAGGATCATGAACTTCGGCACACAGACTTTCAGCAAATGCCATATCATAGGATATTCATTATGCTGTTTATTGAATTGAATGCTCCAGAACCCATTCTTGAAGCTATCAATTTCCAGGTCCTTACTGCATTTTGGTAAGCTAAAAAAACAAAGAGAAAAAAAATTTAATTCCTCCTAATTGACTTTTTTTTTTTTTTTTTTTTTCCCCCCTCTTTTCTCCCACTCACTTAAAATTCGATTTGCTTTTGTGTTCATTATTTTAAAATCTTTTTCTTAAATTATTACTTGTTAATGTATTTGAACCAAAAATAGCTTTCTGAAATATTCACTAAATATAAGTTAGATTTGAAGGTATTGCATGTATTTTTATATATGTACAATTTGTTTTTAAATCACTTGTATACTTTATATATGGAGATGCCCAGGGTATAGCAGTTACTGTAGGAAGTGTACTTGACTACCCAAGTTCAAATCTTGAATGAAGCTGTTTGCATTTCACATAGATTGGAATGCTAACTTTTTTTCACCACTGTCCTGAAATAAAATTTTTTCTGTCATCTGTAGTTGCATGATTTTAAAAAAAATTTTTTTTTTTTTATTTAAAATTTTTTGTCTTGAAATTATTGTCTCTATGTTTTATTTTGTTTAAGAAACAATGCAATTTCAATTAAACAAGGAAGGTTTTTATTTTAGAATTAAAAGGGCAATTTTTATCTTGTGTGAAATAAAGGCAAATTTTTTTTTGGGGTGGGGGTTGATAATACAAAAAGTACAAAGCATCGGAAATGAAATGAAACCTGATTATTATGGTTTTATACAAGATTGTCAAAGCTTAACAATGGTCCAAATCAAAATAAGATTTTTTTTACAAGTTCAAATAAATAGTTAAAAAAAAGATTGATGTTGCCTCTATTATTTAATGCCTTAAAAAAGAAACAGAAAAACTTGCAGATTTGGAGGAATTAAAACAAAAAACCTCAACAATATTCAAAAAAGATTCTAAAATTTTTTATCTTTTAATAGTCGGTTATACTTTTTAAAAAAGTCTCATAGTGTGTCCCTGGCAAAAGGACTCAGTGTCCCTAATGAACATTCTCGTGTCTCCAGGACAACGGCACATTATTCTCAAGCTCTGACTACTACCTTTGGGGAAAGATATGAATCCAACTACTCTCTCTCTCCAGTTATGGGTAAATAGTAGGGCAGTGGGCTCTTTAACCTTGCTATGATAACTGGTCTAGGAGGAGAACTCTAAATTAGTACCAGTTGTGGACTTGGGGAGGGATTGTTTCAACCAGGTTATTCCTGCTTGAGACATGCTACTCGAGTAGTCCCCCCTCGTTCCCACTAAACCAAGTTACTGGAACTGAACATTTCAGATAGTTGCTTATTACAACTTACTTTTTCAAGGTTTTATTTTTTTTAATTTATTCTTTTTTTCTTCCCTCACCTCACAGCAATACATTCCACATACTTCGTCCTGCTCGGGCACCTGGATTTGCATTTGCTTGGCTAGAGTTGATCTCTCATCGGGTATTTATTGGCAGGATGCTTGCATTGACTCCACAACAACGTGTAAGTAATTACAAAAAAAAAGTAAAGTACTCCAACTTTACACTCAAATTATTTTTAGTCTTTTTTATTATGTAGAAGTTTTTTTATACAAGAATTTGAATGCTTTTTTTTAGGAAAATACCTGGCTTTCAACAAGAGTAATATCCATAATTTGCTATAATATTGGGGGGGGGGGGCAATTCTCTCCCTCTCTCTCTCTCTCTCTCTCTCCTCCTTCTTCCAAATCAATTTTAAGAATTTTAAAAATAAGGTTTCTTTCAATAAAACCTAAAATAAGTAATTAGAAACTAGTGGAACACACACAAATTTTTACTTAGATTCTTTCATTATTTTGTAACTGAACATTTAATATTTCCACTTTCATACCCTGAAAGTAAATAACTCCTTACAAAGAAGGGTTCTTTTTGATTTATTTTTTCCCCTCTTTTTAAGAATTCCTATAACATTAGACCCTTTTCCTTTCTTGTCTCTTTTTTTTTTCTTTTTTAATATAGGGCTGGGGGATGTATGCCCAGTTGCTAATTGATCTATTCCGATATCTTGCTCCATTCCTACGCAATGCAGACCTGACCAAACCTACCCAGTTACTCTATAAGGTAAGTATTTTCATGTGATGTTAAACACTTATTTAGTGCTATTTTTAATGTGTGCTACATTTGATAGCAATGCTGGCACAACAATAGTCTCATGCTATAGTCCCAGTAATGTCAATGATGAAGCAAACATCACCACTTTCTGAATTATTTTCCCTTGTCCAACATATGCCCAAACATAATGTTCTGATCATTGGTGAAAACGTATGTTCATATAGGCAATTACAAAAATGATAAATTATGTTTATACAACTCTTCAAACAGAAATGATGAATATCTGAGTTTTCTCTTGAGAACTGGCATTTCTGCATCAACACTAAATTTCAAAAAAGAAAGGGAAAATTATGGACTTATGCCTAAATAAATAACAGGTCTGCTAGATTATATATTTATAAACAAATAGTTGATAAACAACATTTTGAATTGTGAGGCATTCTCAACTTATGAAGGAATATCTTCCAATCACAGAATCGTTTTGGCAAAGATTTGCTTGAGTCACTATAGAAATAAGAAACAATCTGGTGAAGCTTCACACTGATTGGTCCTCACTTGCCAATAGTGACATACAATCAAAATACATTAACTGTAAGAAATGCTGAGTGCAAACTAAGAGCCAAATGTCATTCCCTGGAAGTCAAAAGCAGTTAGGGAAAAATGAGATGACATGAAAAGAGCGTCTTAACTTAATAAAAGACACCAACAAACATACAGAAACTTGAAAAAGCCCAGAGAGAACTAAAACATACCAAAAAAAACAAAAAACAATTAGAATGCATCCAAAGCCAAATCAATAAAATCAGAAATCCTGTTGAAGATGAACAATCACAATTAGCATGACTGTAAATGTAGTTAGAAAAGTACCTCAAAAGCAAAACTAAAAGTTGATCTCCAAGAAGAAAGATTTCAGAAGTGGAAAGAACATTTCAAGAATCTGCTTGGAAATTCACCTGAAATAGCAGATAATCATTTATTATTTCAGTGGGTTTAACTAGATATCAAACTTAGTTTACAAAAGAATTTGACTTGGTTCTGATAAGAATTAAAAGCAGAAAAGCTTCAAACTTCTATGAAATACTTCCTGAAGTATGGAAGACATGGAAATTTGACAAAATCTTTCATGTAATGCTGTGTATAAACAAAGCACAAGAGAGAAAGGGATGAAAGGCTGCATCCTTCCCTTTCCCAAGAAAAGTGACCTTGGAATCACTAAGAACTACAGAGGCAGAACTGTTACTGCTGTAGCTACTAAACTTTATAATACCCTCTTCCTCAGTTGTATCCAATTTGATGCTGAGTAAATTCTTTAGAAAAATCAAAATGATTTTCTGAGAAATCATTCCACAACTTTTTGACTATTTGTCTGATCATTGAGAGAGACCAGTAAAAAATCTTGAGGCAACACAATTGTTTGCAAATTTTTCCGAGGTATTTGATTTCATACCAAGAGGGAAGATGTAGCAAATACTTTGAGCATGTGGTCTTCCCCATATGTGCACATGCTGGAGTTGCAAGGAAATACATTAGCACCATTTTATATTTATAGTCTGTCAAGATTACATACTACAAACATCAATAAATTTAATGAAAGGAAATGGTCTCACACTAAAAAGGCAAGAAGCAGGCAGCATCCCACAGATACTATTACAGGTGCAGATTATACAGATGATCTGGTGCTTCTCACAAATACACTTGCCCAAGCTGAATGCCTGCTACATTGTCAAAGCAAGCAGCGAGAGCATTGGCTGTTATGTGAATTTAAATAAAGTAAGATTTCATGTTTTATAAACAAAATGGAATCATCTCCACATTTAATTGCAAGCCTCTGAAATTAGGCTAAAATTTAAACTTTTCTTTTATTTTTTTTCCTACATTAAATACTTGATTTAAAGTTATTATTTACAATTTTTTTATTTCTAAGATTTTAATTGTAAGAAATCCCAAGACAAAATTTTTTGATAAATTGATAATCTGAATTTCATAGAAACTGTACTCAGTAGGATTTGATTGTTTGGTTTTTTTTTTTTGGTTTTTTTTTTGTTTTTTTTTTTAATTTTTTTTTGTGCAAGTAACCATAATGGCTTATTTGAATATATAAAATCATCTTAAGTTTATTGTATCCTGTCTAGGCACTGAAACATATGAAAAAATATATATTAAAGAATGTTTAATATTCATATTATTTATATTGATTATTAAAGATTAACTGATTAATTTTTGCTTTTGAAATTGTTTCACTGGTTGTGTTTGTATTTACATGTCTAATGTGAACGTTGCATTGATTTTTTAACATGAATATTTTTGTGTATTTGTTGATTTTAGGGGATGCTAAGAGCTCTGTTGGTGCTCTTGCATGACTTCCCTGAGTTCCTCTGTGATTATCACTATGCATTCTGTGATGCTATCCCACCAAATTGCATACAGATGAGAAATCTCATTCTGAGTGCCTTTCCTCGAAATATGCGAATGCCGGATCCATTCACACCAAATTTAAAGGTAGATGTTCTACCTGATATTGGCAGGCCTCCACGCATTCTTACCAATTTTGCCAATATGATCCAGCCTGAATCATTTAAAAAGGTAAGTTTCTGATGTATAAAGAGTGCTGAAACATTATCTGCCGAACCAAGAAAACGTCCTAGAGCCATGAAATGAGAAAGTTCAATGCACATCACCATATTTCAACAGTTTCTTTTAATCCTTCGAAAAAGAGAAAAAGGTTCAATGAATGTTTAAAATCAAGTCATTTGCTCGCTTTCTTTCTTTTTT
Organism: Sepioteuthis lessoniana; assembly: GCA_963585895.1. NCBI lineage: Eukaryota > Metazoa > Mollusca > Cephalopoda > Myopsida > Loliginidae > Sepioteuthis > Sepioteuthis lessoniana. The sequence continues at coordinate 38,281 of CAUZXS010005741.1, read as the reverse complement.
TTTTTTTTTTTTTTTTCTTTTTTTTGACACCTCTTTGTATATAAATTTTGTCTCTTGAATCTCTGCTATTAAATCTTTGATCCTTTGAATACAAATGAATGGTTGGTATTGTGGCTATTGACTAGAATTTTGGCTTGGTATTCCCCACTTCTACATTATTGCCAATGAAATGTTGTAATTTTATATGTAATTTTATTATTTCTTAATACATTTTATATTGTCTATAGAATGTTGTAGTCTGTTTAACAGCCTGTAAAGCAATTAAATAGCAGATAACATTTTAGATTTTCAGGTATTTTTCTAGCCAGGAATGCAGGGTGGAGAGGTCTCATGAACAAGGGAGGCTTAAAGTTTAAAGAGTTAAAAGTAGATTTAAAATTATTTGGTAATTTTATGGTGGTAAAACAAATTTTGGATTAAAATCCTAGAAACATTTTCCTTTTTTAGTTGACATGCAATTGAATGTACTTTGAATGTTTGGGAGTAAGATATCCCTGAAATAATATCAATAATTAGAATGCTAGTAACTGATCTGATTAAAAACTTTTATAAATATATATTCCACTAGGAGCTATGATTTCATTTTTGAGATTTTCTTTCTTTGAAGTCACAATATATACTGAGTTGTTTTCTAATCTTTAAGAAATTAGAAAAGTTTTCTGTAGATTGTAAGATTTGTTTTTTAAGGAATGGGATAATTTTTTGTTCTCTTTTTAAATCTCTACTCCAAATATTGGTTGTGAACAGCTAATATTTATTAAGAACCAATTTTGTTTTATTATAATTTTTTTTATTTTTTTTAGGATCTGGATTCTTATTTAAAGACTCGATCTCCTGTCACATTTTTGTCTGAGCTGAGAAGTAATTTGCAAGTATGTGGTTGTTTTTTTTTTTTTTTTTTTTTTTTTTAAATTATACTATTCTACTTGGCTATATAGCCACTGCCCCTCTCTCTCCGCTTCATAGAATCTACACACTTAAAGTATATTTGTGGAGATGCTTGTGGTGTAATGATTGTCATTGCAAACAGTTCAAATCCTAGACAAGGCTATTTGCATTTCACATAGAACTAATAACCTTTAGGAAAGGTATAAATTCAATCCTCCCTCCAACTATAGATAAACAGTAGGGCAGACTGGACTCTTTAACCTTGCTATGGCTTCCAATTTAGAAGAAAAACCTGTTAAACTCTGCTTTAAAAAAAAAAGCCTTGTCACATCTTGCTCATACAGTGTGTGTTTGTATGTATGTGTGTGTGTGTGTATATATATATATAAGTTGTCACTATCTCACTTCATAGGTTTGTGGTGAACCAAATGCAATATAATTTGGAGAGTGCTCAATCTGTGATAGCTATATAAAAAAAGTAAAGTTGGTGATCATAGTCGAGGGTGACCCAAAGGCTCCCTTTTCAATAGCTACTACACCAAGGTGTAGGGAAGGGTGCTACTCCTTTGCCTGGATTGCTCCACTTTACCCTTGATACATACCTTATAACACTGAATGTTAAGCAAGGAGGAGGTATCAAGTATTTTTTTTTTTTTTAGTTTTTGATATGACTTGACCTGGGATTGTACGCCAGTCTTCCAGGTCATTGAGGAACACTCTACTCATTAGACCAATAATAAGTAAATATATATTAGATTTTATATATATATTTAATACCTTGGAAGCTTATCTGTGACCTCAGGTTTCATGACATTTTATAAACGACAGTCATCAGGCAGATAAGGAAAGATGAAGAAATCGAAAAATACAGTCAAAAGTATGTTAAAATTGTGTCTTTATGTGTGCGTGTGTTTGTGCAGGTTATATTTGTGTATTATTGTGTGTGGGCCTATAAGTGATGTTTAGTGTGGTGTGTGTGTGTGTGTGAGAGAGAGAGAGAGAGAGAGAGAAGATACATGCGCTGCACGATAAATTTGAGATATGACGTGTAGCCGAAGTTGTAACTGATTGACTGAGAAAAAAAAAATTTTTATTTGTTTCTTTTTTATATTCTTTATTTTCTTTGAAATGCAACGATATTTTGTTTCTTAGTTAAAATCACCACACTCACACACAGAAATATATAAAGAAACAAATACAAAAAATCTTTTTCTGTTACTGTTGCAACTTCAGTTACACATCACGTCTCGTACATCTAGGAGACAACCTCAAATTTATCACGTGGCGCATGTATCTTCATACACTTCAATACTGAACATCACTTATACGTCCACACACAATAATGCACAAATATAACCTGCACAAACACTCACACATTGTTGTACACAATTCTAACGTTCTTTTGACTGTATTTTTGATTTTTTTTTTATTTCTTCGTTATCTTTCGTTATCTGCCTGATGATTGTCGTTTATAAAACATCATGAAACCTGAGGTCGCAGACAAGCTTCCATGCTATTAAATATATATAAAATCTAACATATTTACTTATATATATATTGATGTGAGTCCATTTTATTACTTATATATAAATAAAATGGACTCTGCATCAATTTTGATGTAGAAGTGCTTAACAGCTTTCATCAATTCTTATACTTGTAATGTATAAGATTTCAAACCATCCACAATTATGAATATAATTCATTATTTCATCTATAGATTATAAATCATTTTTAAAATAGCTATTTCGTTAACTTTTTCACTGCATAATCAAATTTCATGGTCATTCCTGTAATGTTAATTAGCCTCTAAAAAATAAAATTCTGGGTCGGAAGTCACTGAGGTTTATTTACTTCTCATACTCTAAAAGCTTTTTTCTTTTTTAAGTCCATGGAGTAAATCCTTTTTCCACAGTTAACAGTAATAAAACTTTGAGTTGATATATTCACTTTCTATTGCAAAAGGTTGATATGCAGCTATGAGAGTGTGATGTTAAGTTGAAAATATAAGTATGATAAAAGTATTTTGTAATAAACAGTAGGACTCAAATTACAAACTAAAAAAAATATTTGGTAATAATCTGAAATAATTTTCTGAAAGCTTAATGCAAAACTCATAGCTTAATTATGTTAAGAAATATATTCAAGGAGGAAATCCAAGGGGTAGGAGTATCCAATTTGAGTGCTCAGTGTCAACAGCTATTGACGTATAATTTAATTTGGGATTAAAGATACATTGACACTCAACATGCAGAGCTGAAAAATCTTGATATAAAAAGAAAAAATTCACTTCTTTGGTGTCATTATAGGTTTATTTCTGGTCGTAATGACCATCAGATGTAGTAGAAAAAAGTTTTATTTGGGTGTTCTTATATTTAAAAAAAATTCTCATTTAAATAATTGTTTTAATTAAAATAATTTTTTGATATATTCTTCATCATATATTTTAATCAAGAAACATTTTATGGTGATATATCTATTATTTTTTTATTTATACAATGTTTATACAATCCAATAAAAAAAACAAAAAAAAAAAACACTTACCCCTAATTTAAATACTACTGAATACTAAAAACCTAGTTCTGAAAAAATTAAATAGTGGTATGTGACTTTTTTAGAATTATTGATAAAATATGCATTCATACTTCCATTGAAACTATTATGTTTTAAAAATATTAAATAATGATACGTGTTATTAGGAGATAATAATTCAATGCTGATATTAATTTACAAAAACTAATTTAATTATTAAAATTATCTTAAAAAATTAATGTTATTTATATTAGGAAGAAATTAACATATCGAATGTTAAGTTAATCATAATAAGTAAAGAATTAATATGTAATAGATATTTTATTAATGTAACTAATAATTTATAATATAAACAAATTAGATATTGGTTTCCTAAATTTTTGTTTACATATAGAAAAAAAACGGTGTAATAAAAACAGTGTAGTACCGGGATAGTTCCTACTTGTTATAAGGCTATATAAGTCTTATTTTTTATTATATCTTATTACAAAAACATATACTTTATTTAAAAAATCTATTTTAAATTATTTATTATTTACTCTATTTTCTGAAAATTATGGGTTAATATTCCAATATATAGAATCAAAAATATGTCGCTTAATTAATGGTAGCTAAATATATTTAATATTAATTTATCAAGTTAAATTATACTAAGAATTATTTTCTGTGTCTACATACCAAAATCATTTCTTTTCTGGCATTAAGTAAATTTCTATTCAAATATTTTAATATACATATTTTCTCATTTTCCAATTTATAATAGGTGTTAGTCCTAGTTCTATTAGATCCCAGTAATACCAAGATAGGGCAGTTTGATTTTTTATTTTATTTTTTTTATTTTTTTATTTTTTATTTTATTTTTTTTTTTTTTATGTTGGATTTTTAAATGACTTTAGGTGGTTGTAATATCTAAATTTCCAGTTTAAGCTTGTCATACCTATGCATGCCTTATCATATGATCATTTTCTGTAGTTAAAATTTTGGCTTGATATATATTATTATCAAGGTTACATTTATTTACTGGTGGGCATTCATTCTTTATTTTACAATTACTAGAATGTCTTAAGTTATTGTTATTTCAGTCCAATTTATTTATTAATTTCTTGTTGTGAGTGTCAATTATTTTAGATATATTGTTAGTACAGGAATAAGTAATTTTTACATTATTCTTATTTTTCTAAGGGGGTTTTCATTTTTAAAATGTTTATTAAACCTAGAAAATATTTCCCTATATTGATATTAGACAGTTTGCAAAAAGGAGGGTTAAACCAGATATTCTACATCTATCTTTATTAATATTTTTGCTTATTTTATTATCCATCTTTATACTATTAGTGCCATAGTTTCCTATATTATTCCCCCTATTTTTGTGATGTCTATTGGTTTCTAAACACTGTTTTATTTTATAACCGATATTATGTAAAGCTTCATTGTAAAATTCCTTATGATTATTTTATTCTAAAGCTACTTTTTTCTTTTCCAGTCAAATGATCCTGGTTCTAAATATAATATTTCCCTGATAAATGCTTTAGTGTTGTATGTTGGGACCCAGGCTATTGATTACATCCACAACACTGGTTATAAACCAAGTATGCGGACAATTGCACATACATCTCATATGGACATCTTCCAGAATTTAGCTGTTGATCTTGATACGGAAGGTAAGTTCTCAATGTAGTGCCTTCACTTTTTTAATTTTACCTGTAACTGCGTTTTGTTTTGTTTTTTTTGGGGGGGAGGGGTTAACTGGATGAAAATTTTCTCAACAAAACTACTGCAAACTGGCTGCATCATAAGTTATAACAAATGAAAAAAAATCTATGAATACCTTGTTAAGTTCATTATTATAGCTTTTTAAATTCCTTTTTATAAAGATATTCTTATTTCTGCATTTAAAATGTTCCTTTTAAGGAGTAAGAAAAATTTTTTTCTATTTTGGTATCTGATTTATTTTCTGTTTACATTTCCCTTAAAATTGGCACAAAAAGGCTCTTTATGTCCAAATGTATACTCGTATAACCATGTAATGTTTGATTTGAAATATTTTATTAAAGGAGACTATTCTTGATACAATTTTGAATAACATCTTTAGAAATTTATATGGTTTAATTTATCAGTTTTTGTATTCCCACTAATTACTGAAGTACTGAAAGGCAGTTGAATTGCAGGTTTTTTTGTTTTTTTTTAAATTTTTTAAATCTCTTTCCACTCCCCCACTCTCTCTCGAGTCCCCATGGTATAATGTCTAAAAGTGCAGCCTTGAAGTGAGAGAGTTCAAACTCAGATTGTGAACTATTATGTTCACTTTTGGACTAATACCCTTTAGAAACGTATGAACCCTGTCATCTTCCCGGCTATGTGTTAAATAGTATCCCTGCTGTTCTTCTACAAGGATTACTTTGGCATTAAATAATCCATGAAAGTTGATATTTCATTAAACAAAGAAACCAAACCATCTCTCTTGTATTTTACCAATTCCTCCCTTCCCCCTATCTAAATTATGTAAAAGTTTGAATAAGTCCTTTAAATCTTTCAAAAAGGATTTGAAATTTTTAAGTTTCAAGAAAAAATTCCTCTTAGCAAAATCAACTCAAGAAACTCATAGAAAATCTGTTATTTAGATTTTACAGGTAAATGGATTTTATTAACTTTTTTTTTCACATTTTCATTTAACTTTTAATGTAGAAAGTATTTTGAATTTAATGTATTTGAGTATAACAATAACATTGAAGACAACACTCTTCCCTCCAAAATGAATTCACTAAACAAAATTTAATGAAATAACGTGTGATTTTGTTGATATAATTAATGACTGACTTTTCAAATTGAATTGGGCTTTTATTTCTGATCAACCATTGCAGTTTAAAGTTAATCTCTTCATTTAATCTGCCCTGTCAGTGGGACTTACAATATGCTGACTGTACCCTCTGCAGAGAAATAAGACCTTTCCATACCCAAAAAAGCGGTGTCCTAGGTGTGACATTAAATTACACCTGATGCTGAGGTTCCAGTTCAGGCGGGGGGGGGGGTCCTCATGGCTTAATGGTTAAAGTGCTAGACTGTAGTCTCAAAGTAAGCAAGTTCAAATTCCAATTGTGCTATTACATTCACTTTCAAACTCATACTCTTGGGAAAGACATTAACCCTCTTATCCTCCTAGCTATGGGTTAAATATTATCACTGCTGTTCTTCTACAAAGCTGATTTTGGTATTAAATAACCCTTAAAGGTTGATATGCCATTAAACAAAGCATTCAGTTCTGAAGAGTGGTGTACCCCTTCGTTGTCATTACTGTCAGGTCCACTGACCCAGAGTTGTAGTTGTACCTATAAGGGTCCTATCTTTTGGTCAAATAAATAGATCTCTGAAAATTATTTGTATTGACTAGAATACTTGATATATTATGAATTATTTGTATTAAAAATGGTTACTTGAAGCTATCTTTGTTTATTAAGGATTCTTCTTTGTTACTTGAAACCATATAGCTGTGTAAACAAATTAATATTAATAAAAATAATTACCTAAAACCAAATAATTATTAAAATTAGATAGGAATACTTGAAACCATTTTACTGTGTGCTAAAAAGCTCTTGAACAACTATACAAAAGATGTAAATATAAACATAAAATAAATGATTACTCTAGGCATAAAATAACCCTAGACTTGTTGATATGCCATAAAATCAGTAAAAATGGATCAGGCTTTTATTTTTGATTAAACATTAGTCTTAAGTTAATCTTTTCATTTGATAAGAATCAAAATGAAAGCTAGAAAGATATCTAAAACAAATCTTTCGGGCTTTTTAAAATTCTTTTTTGTTTGTTTACAGGTCGTTACTTATTCTTGACTGCAATTACAAATCAACTCCGCTATCCGAATAGCCACACTCATTATTTCAGCTGCACTTTGTTGTATTTATTTGTTGAAGCCAATGCAGAAGCTATTCAAGAACAAATAACAAGGTAAGGCAGTAGTTTGGATATCCCCCACCTTTTTCTTCTTTCTTTCTCCACCCTTAAAATACCAATATTTTTTTTCTCTTCAAAACTTGTCAGCACCAACAGCTTTTTCGACATTTTAAAAAAGGATGGGGGGGGGGTCTTAATCATAATGTAATGCCTATATAAGCTCAATTTTCATATTAAAACTTCCTAGAACAGAATTGTTCTTAAGACACTTGAACAATCTTGATGTCGGACTTGCTTGTAGTCACTGAAGAGCTTATATACTTTTAAAATTTCGATGAAAATAATGGTTTTCATTTTGAGATCCTCTTGTTATTGGTAAAATAATAGAGCAGCTTTGGTAGGCAAACAGTCTCGAAGAACGACTCTGAATTCAAATCCAGGAACTGGAGTGTTTTAAGCAGTCCAACATTGTCTTCAGCCCCTGCTCTGGCAATAACACCATTATCAAACCTTGCCCAGCCTTAGAATACATTGACTGTATTACTTAGAGAGGTAACCGCTCCCCCCAAAAAAGGGGGTGTGACACTAAAACTGCATCTGATGGTGTGAGGCTGTAGATCTTGAGAGTGTGGTGTACTCTTTCCTTGATATTACTCCAAGGTCCATGCTGACCAGGAGTAATAGCACCTGTTAGGATCTCATCTATGGGTTGAATAGATCTGTTAAATTATTTGTATATAGGGACCATGTGCAAAAAAAAAAAAAAAATAGGTTAAGAAACTACACCAAAAATGTAAATATGAATGTACAAAGGAATGTGATTCTCTAACCCCATGGCATAAAATAACCCCTGACAGGTTGATATGCCTTAAAATCAACCATTGCCTAGCATTGCACCCAAATCCATGGTCTCACAAAACAAATCATTTTAAAAAATTAGAAATATGCATTTAATTGGCATCTAACATTTTTGTTTGAATTGATGCATTTTGTATTAAAATGCAGAATATGACAACTGATATGATGAATTGTCGTCCTTCTCTCATCGACATCCAGGATTACTGTTATTGGAAATATAGCTGTACTGGAATGTCTTTGTTGTTTTAGAAAAATTGAACCATACAAAAAATTTTGGTAATTTTATCTTTTCTTTTTTCATTTCTTCCTCCCTTTTTTTTTTTTTTTTTTTTTTTTTTTTTTTTTTTTTTTTTCCTACATATATATAGGGTTCTTCTTGAAAGGCTAATTGTCAATCGACCACATCCATGGGGATTGTTGATAACTTTTATTGAACTAATTAAAAACCCACAATTCAAATTTTGGACTCATGAATTTGTTCGATGTGCTCCAGAAATTGAAAAGTAAGTGATTATCTTTTTGCTTGAATTTTTCTTTTTTTTTTTTCTTTTCAATTTTGAGAAAGAATAATGGTAAGTATTTTCTTTCTTTTGCATTTAGCCGCTGTAGATAATTTTGTGACAATTTCTATTTTAATACATTGATTACTATGCATTGCATGTTTTGACGGTACCTTGCCCTGGTGTAATGGTTAACAAGTTGACAAATTTATGACCAAATTAAGTTTGATCCTCACCAGGTGCCTCATTTTTGTGACCTTGTCTAATTTAAGCTATACTTAGCTTTTAAAGAGCATTGTTAGCAAATTAGGCTAGCAGGCCATTGTTAGTGTTTCTCAATTGGTGCTCTATATTTCTGGCCTTGTTTTAAATTTTAGCTTAGCAAATATGGCTTGCATGTTTTGAAATTGCTTCAACTAATTTCATATTCATCTGATGATTTATTCAAAATGCTGCAGAAAAAGAAAAAACTCTAAAAATTGACTTTGATTTAAATTCAATGAATTTTGAAGATTTGCTGTAAAATATTTTGTGCAGTAATTTTTTTATCCTTGTTATCTTAGTTTTGCATGTTTAAATATACCATCTCTCTATTTTCTTAGCCTTAGAAATGTGTTCATTCATTTTTTTAGAAATAAAACCTCCATTCTCTGTAACAGTATTTTATTTTTGGTGTTTAGTTGTCTTCATATGAGATTAGCCACTTAACTGTAAAAAACTTTGACCATTTACTTGACCCCCCCCTTTTTTTTTCTTTTTTTTTTTTTTTAGTGCTATATTACTATATCTAACTATGTGTGTGTTTATAAAAGACTGGGTGTTTTAGATAATTTGATAGAATTTGGGAAGTACAGGGTATTACAGGAAAATTATCATTTTGTAATCTAATAACTTGACCAGTTTTTGTTCAAATGATCTCAAATTTTAGCATTTTGTGGAAAAAAAACTCAAAACTATGTTTAATGTATTTCTTTTCAGGTATAGAAATGCCATTCACTGGAAAGCAAAAGGCATTTGAACAAAATTTTGAGTTGTTTCTACACATGCTGTAAAAATTTGGAGATTATTTGAATGAAGATTGGCTAAGTTATTAAATTACAAAATGATATCAATGTTTCTGAAATTGTGTGTGTGCGTGTGTGTGACTTTAATTTCCCTCAGTTCATCTAATTTGTAATATTGATCATCAAACGAATGTTCTGAAAAGATTCTGAAATTGCTGTGATAAGAAAAAAGTGCCAATATTAATTTCCCCCACCCCTACCTTGAACAACTCTGTCTATATATATACACACACACACACACACACACACCTGAAGAAACAAAGCAAAAAAAAAAACACTTTCATTAACCATAATTTTTTTCTTTGGCTTTTAGAAAAATTTTAAGTTAGCCTATTTTTTACCTACCTCCACACCCTGTTCTCTTGCCTACCCAAAAAGGATCCTTATTTTTCACATTTTATTAAACATAATTACTATAGCCCTTTGCCTATATTTGTTTTTTAAAAGCCTCAAATATAAGCTTCCTTTTTTTTTTTTTTTTTTTTTTTTTTTTTAATTTTATATTTTTACCTCTTATTCCTGAAATGCCTTTCAGTTATTTTTGATTTACCTTTCCCATTTTTTCTTTTTTTCTCTAGATTAGCTTTAAGTTTAAAGGACGTACATGGCCAAATGCAGCTGTAATGCAGGTGGGGTTTTCTTTCAGACTCCTAATCTCTCTTTAGTCTAAAGGGTTCCACTATTTACCCTATTATTCACCCCATAATCCCTGCATGCTCAGCTGGGCCATTTTTTTTTTCTATCTTTTTTTTTTTCTCTCACTCTCCCTCCTCCTTGGGGAAAAACATCTCATGTCAGTAATTAAATATTCTTAATCTTTAATAATTTTACTTTCAAAATAAAAGATATTTTCAATCATATTTGGTTTTCATTGTACAAATTTGTTTTACACAAATTCTCTTCTATAGGATTTTGTACTGTGCTAATATTGGCACCAGCCATACAATAATATATTCCCTGCATAATTTTTTTGGCCAATTTGGGAAAGACATGAATTGTAAAGGTAAAGAGGGAAAATCTAGAAATATTTATATTAGTTCAATATTATATAATCAATTTAGGACTGATAAGTAGACCTATTTATATCAGATATGAGCAATACTGTAAAAGACTTAATTTTCCATCTTTTTAAAAACATTTTATGATATATATATATTCCTCATCTATCTCTCAACTACATTAGTTTCTTTTTATTGATATTCTTTTGATTAGTTGTTGCTTTTTTAACTTAATATTGGGAATGGTTTTAACATTTAGTCCCCTACCCCAAAAGCAAAACATAACCTCCCCCCCAACATTTTTATCTCCCTCCCCCCACCTTTTTACTTAAGTAAAATTTGTTTTCTATTTCAATTTTTTAAGAATGCAAGTTAATTTAAGAACTTTTCTTGCATGAAAAATAAATTGTTGATTTGGTTAAACTCAAATCGTATATTGAAAAAAGACTACTTAGCAGCTTAAAACCATTTGTTCCTTTTTGTTCAAATTCATTTTTCAATTATTTTTTATATGAATATTTTTCATTATTCTTTAGCCAGAACTGAGCCTAGTTTTTGAAGCAAATAAAACAATCTATCCAATAAGATTGCACATCTATTTTATATTTGAACAGATCATTTATTTCTTAAATCTTATGGTTATAAATTTTGAATTTTTCTCTTATTCATCTCTTTGTCTTAAGGTCCTGATTTTTAAATCTGGTTTTGTTTTTATTTTTTTTATTTTATTTTTTTAATTTAAAAAAAAAATTTTTTAATTTCCTTTTTGTATCTTGTTTTTGTTTTTATTCCATTTTTTTTTTTCAGATTATTTGAATCCGTTGCCCGGTCATGTATTCAACCAAAGCCGGCACCAAATCTTAGGGAACAGGATGCAACTGATGTACATTAACAGCAGCAACAACCACAAAAAAATAAAAGGCAGTATTGTCTCAAAATCTGAGGATACAAAAAAAACGGGGTGGATTTGAAAACCTGTACATGTTTACATGCTTCATCAGCCACTTGTGCGTACACACACACACACACACACTGTACATTTACAGAAAAACAAATCCTTAATTTGAGGATAGGATTCCATGTTAGCACATTGATGTTGTGCACACCCACAATAACAAAGTCCAAACTTCAAATTTATCATCTTTACAACCAACCAACCTGAGTCATTGACAGTCAGTTGATTCTTTTCTTTGTATTTTGCTGTATGATAAAAACGAAACCATATTTTTAACATAACAAACCCACTGAATAATAATTTGTTTGAGAGAATTTTTTTTTCCCTGTACAGTAAATCATATCAAGTTTTATGGAGTAGTGAAAGAATAGAGATTTATATTAAAAAAAGAAAAAGAAAAAAAAAAAAAAATCTAATTTTAAGAGAATAGAATTTCATGCAGGCCAGACTTCATATATGATGTAGTAGTGCCTCAAGTTCTCTGTACATTTTTTATTTTATTTTTTTTTTAACTGTTATCCTGTATATGAGCTGTAAAATCTTTGTTATAACTTAAATCCCTTGTTCTAGCTTATGTTCAAATGGATTTTTTTTTCTTGTGGTTGTTTTCAGCCACTCTCTGCTCAAAATAATGTGGCATTCTTTCACACTAACCCAGTGTTTAGTTGGTGTTTAGGGTCAGGAAATTTTTTTTTTTTTCTTCCTCCACCCGACCTCACTTAAATGACAATTTTGAACAATGCATTTAAAGAACCAATTTTACTAACTGATGATTTATGCAAAAAAAAGAAAAAAATTAAACTAGTCAGGTTAAAGTGTGACTGGTCAGGAAAATTTACCAGCAAAAAAAATCTTTTTTTTCTTTTTTTTTTTTTCAATCTGATTTTTTTTTTTACATGTAGTGAAAAAAATTTTCAATGCATATTCTATCATTTTTCTGTCAAGTCTTTGTTCTGCCTCCATCTTCACTTTGAACCACCATTGACATCCCGGCTTATTATATGGAAACTGCTGAGAAACTTTTTAAAAACAAACAAAACTCCAGTTTATAAAACATATACATAACCCCCTCCCCATGTCCCCAAAGTGCCACATGTAATTTTTCATGTAAATCTGCATAAAGAGTTTGTGAGCATTACTTATCATAATTTTGAAGTACTGACCTGCTAATAAAGGTTGGGGGGGGGGAGTAAACTCAGTCAATATAATTCACCTGCTGTAACCTGCTAGCCATTAAAGTAACAGGACAAAAAAAATTTTAAAGGGGTGGGGGTTTTGCCCTTAAAATTCAGCAGGTGTAAATTGGCTCGGGATTTAAAACAAACAAAATCACCAAAAAAAAAAAAAAGACAAAAAAAAAAAACAGAAAAATCATTCAAGAAAAAAAGTAACCAAAAAGACAATTCAGACTGAAATAACGATAGGCAGCAGAACCTGAACATTTCTCACCTGTGTGATACATTTTTGCTGGAATTATAATAAATTGTTTTGTGCTCTATTCTTTCCTGTTGTTCAATGTTTCTTTTTTTTTTTTTTTTTTTCTTTAGTTTTGGTTTGTTATTAGCAGCTTGACATTTTCAATCTTATTTTTCAGGCTGTCAAAACTATAGTACCAAATATTTTATTATATACATACTGTATTGGTCTTTTTTTTTTTTCCTTATATATATATAAAATATATTTTACATTTTTCCTTCATGTAAAGAGATTTTTTTCTTAATAAAAATGAAAACTTTTGTTTTTTGTGCTGCACTTTATGCAGCATTAAACATTTTCTTTTTATCATTGACAAATGACAAGTTGACATTAGTATTAAAAAAAAAAAAATTACATTTTTTTTTTTTTTTTTTTTTTTTTTTTTTTTTAGTAAATATTTGTTGTATAAATACAATTTTAATTATATAAGCAAATTTATTGAAAGAATAGTGTTGATCTGGAAGTTCATTTGAAATGTACCAGTAATTTTTTTTTTTTTTTTTTTTTTTTTTTTTGTGTGTGTGAGACCTGAGGAATAAATTTTTCAAAACATGAGAGGAAACTATATTTGAGGAATGATAGGTGAAAGTTATATATACATTATTTGCTAATCATTTTTTAAAAATTGAATAGATGAAATAACAATTCTGCCCACACTTTAATTCAGTGAAAGATTAAACACCTACTCTCAGGAAAATAATTGAATGTACTGGATGTTTCAAAAATATATTGTGAGATACACAGGGTGTTTTAAGAAAAATTGATGTCATTTCATAATCTTGATTAATTGTTCAAGTGATTTCAAATTTTAACATGTGTACAAACTCAAAATTCTGTTTAAACACCTTTTTTTTTTTTCTTATATGGGGGAGGGTACATTAAACAGAATTTAGTTATTTCTACAAGTACTGTTAAAGAGGTCATTTAAATGAGGATTGGATATTAGATTATGAAATCTTTTTTTAAAAAAAAAACCTGTATACATTTATTTTGACCCTTATCTTTAAAATTGAGTTGAATTTTTCCATTTGAATTTTCCTTGAAGTATGTTTGTTTCCTTAAGATCCAATAGTTGAACTGATTCTCCTTCCCGCAGCAATTTCATTTGGTTGTATGCAGGATTTTAAAATTTCAATATTTAAATTGTAAATGCCTTGCAATTTTATAATTACCTAGACAAATTATAATCCTGTTGTAATGTCATCTGATATTGTAATCTCATTGGTATCAAAAATTTAGACCCTACACACAAGAGAAATTATCATTCTCCAAGAGCATTTTAAATGTTTTATGCCAATAAAAAAAAAAATCTTATTATAATGTGCTGTTTTATCTTCTGCATTATGAGGGATTACATCCAAACATGACTGTTTTTGTAATGTATAGATAATGCTAACTAAATCTATACCCCCCCCTTCTCTCTTGGGTAGAAAGTTTTTATTTCCAAATTGCTTATGCCTCAATTAAATTTGTAAAAAATCTCATTTTCTCTTCAAACTTTGCTTGTGTGACCTGAGTAAGGAATTTTTCAAAACATAAACTATATTTGCAGACTGATAAGTGAAGGTGATATGTGCTAATCATTAAAAAAAAAAAAAAAAAAAAAAAGTTTTTGTTCATTTTTGTATAACTTGGTGAATACATATAAATTTTGATTTGTTGTTTTTTAATCCATGTTGAAGGATATCAGCCAAAACATAGTATAATGTTGGAAACAATAATCCAAATATTCTAAGTGATAGAAATTATCAGAAATTCCACACACAGTTTGTATCTTGTATATGATGCACCCTCTCTGCCAATATTAAGATAAAATTTAGGTCTCAGAAAATTATGAGCATATAGAGTAATTTCTGAATTTCCTTATCCAGGAAGAAAAGGTCTTCAACTTCTGTTAATTTAAAAAAAAAAAAATGCAGACTCAAATTTTTGTACAAAAACACTTGACAAATGAGTTTATTGAATAAGTTTGATTTATACATTTTGCAAAAATAATTTCTGTGTAAATGATTTCAACTGCACCTGATTTGGGGGGAAAATTTTTCTTCTGTCCCTTTACTAAATATACAGCAGTCTCTAAACTTTTCAGTGTCACATATTTTACACATTTTCTTCTGCCAAAGATTTTCCCCCCCTTGTTCCTAATAATTCCCCCTGCCCCCCCAAAAAGCTTGTATTGGGCTAGATGTAACTCTTGACTTAACATCTGGGTAGGGCATAAATTGGGTCCCCCACTTGAATCCAGCCTTCCTGATCAGCACTGATCATCACTCCAAAATTGGGATTGTTTTGCCCAGCAGGTGTTCGAAATCTATAAAAAAAAAAAATAAATAAATAAACATTAGATATCAAACAAAATAATAAATTTTTTTACTATTTAATTTTAGTGAAAGAATGAATATCAGAAGTGGAATTATTTCTTTAAATGGTTATTGAAAATGTATATATTGCTAAATTTAATAGCTTAGTCATCCAAATGAAATATATAAAGTAATACCCTACTTGGTAGCACCTGATAGGGTCCTATTTAAACAGTGCAAGCAAATGACTAATTTAATTGTTAGTGATATATAATAATACTTGCAACCATTTAACTGTAAATGAATGAGTAATGTTGGATAGAACAGTGTTAAATAGCAATACTTGTAACCAGTTCACTGTGTTGCTCATTTAAAAATGTTATGAACAAAATTGTTTTGGGTTGTAAAAGAATACAAGTGATACTATTTAACCTATAGCTGCAGGAATGAGGGGTGGGGGTCCATACCTTTTCAAAGGATATTAGTCCAAAAGTGAATGTAATAGCATAACTGGAGCTTGAACTCCTTTACTATTATGCTACCACACCACAAGAACTCACTCCAGCGTCTGTGATGTTAAAGGGGGAGGAAGTCGCTTGGCTGTGTCTATAGCATATCAACAAATGTAGGTTATTTAATGCTAAGTCCTCTTTATACATATATATCAAATATGATTTCTTAACATATTTTGTTCATAACATTTTTGAATGAGCTAGAACCTATCACCCCCCAACCCCGTCAAATGGTTTTGATCATTTCTATCCCATACAAATTATCCTGTTTATTATTTGTTTACACAACAGTAGTGTATAATAGCAAATATGGCTATATATATTAAAAAAAATAAATAAAAGTCTACATGCTCACATAGCCAATATATGTATAGTGATATCAAAGAATAGTAGATAATCTGGGAGGGTAGGTTAAAAATTCAGAAAACTTAAGGGATAAGATTGAACTTGAAAGGTTTTTATTTCTATTTTTTCAAGGTCCTTTATGTCTATGCATATTTGGTGCTTGGTACAGTCAGAGGTAGATAGATAAGAGGGTGGCTAGTTTAAGTACCCAATCCTAAAAGATTACAGTTATAGGGAGAGATTAAAGAAATTAGGATTAACAACTTTACTACTAAGAGGAATGGGAGGTAATCTAATTGAAACTTTCAAAATAATTAAATGAATTTCTAATTATTGTAGACATTACTCTTTGAACTGGAAATTAACTCTTAAGGCAGATTTTAAAAACTAAGTTGATTAAACAATTGGATTTTTTTGCAAATAAGAGTAATATATTTTTGAAACAAATTGCCAAATCAGATCAAAAACAGCAGCAGTATAAAAAAATTTAAGATTAAATTGGATGAGAATTAATTTTTTTATTTATTGCGGACTTTTTGTCCTCATCTTGGTAGATTTTGTGTTGTTTCTTCTTTCACTATGTTTTGGCCAAATTTCACCTCTGGCCTTCTTCAGGTGATTTACGTAGTGAAAGAAGAAACAACACAAAAACTACCAAGATGAGGACTAAAGGTCTGCAACAAATAAAAAAATTAATTCTTAGATTAAGAAGCCTCATCTCTAAATGATTCCAATTAAAGATAAATTGGATGATTTCAGAAATAATGGTAAGAAAAAAGAATTCATGAGGGCGTCTTTGGGAACTTTCAGATGAATTACTTGACAGAATTTGATCTGTATATAGATATTGTATTAATAGTTTATACGCTATGGGCTAAGATTTTCATTTTTTTAAAGGTTGACGTGAGAAGATAGTAAAAAGCAGAGATGCACAAGGAGGCATAAAAAGCAATTTATTCATTTTAATGAATGAATGATCCTTGTATGAAGTCTATTACTGATTTACTGAAATATATCCTGACGACTTCTTTGTTCAATGAATTATTAACAATACAAAAATGACAAAAATCTTTGCAATTTTTAGCCTCTCCATCCAAACAACTAATTTTATCTAAACAATTGATGATTAAAAAAAAATTTTGAAAAGAAACAAACATCAAAAATCAAATTTAAAAGGATTTCTTACTTCTTTAGAGTTTCATAAGGTTCTCGCTTTGGATCCTTCACACCTTTTTCTGGATCGACAGTTGGAAGTAGACACCTGTAAAAATTAATCTTTCAAATAGAAAAGTTCAACAACACTTCTTTAAAATATTCTATTAATTTTTGCTTGATAAAACATTGTCAATTCCTGAATTTGCCTATTATTTTTCTTCTTTAATACTGAGTCCTTATTTCTATGACACATCAGAAATTAAAATAAAGGTCAAACTTTCAAAATGTTTAGAAATGGGCAAAACATGTTTTTTTTTTTTCAATACAAGCCTGAGTCGAAAAGACAATCCATGGAGTGAAAATATTTTAATATTTACAAAGTATGTTAAAAAAATATCAAGATTGAAGCTGTATTTACTAATACAAAAATGAACAAGCCCAGTTGGCTGGGTTTGTTGAATATACTGACTGCATCTCTTTGGAGAAGTAAGATCCTTCAACAAATGTCCTGGATATGACACCAAATTAGCTGATGATAAGGCTTTAGTCTTGGAGCTTTGGAAAATGTAAAGTACTTCTTCATTGCCATGACTCCTGAGGGGCAAATCTTTTGCAAGAAACAGTCTCACTTTTCAAAATCTTAATGATTTAAATTCTCTGAAGACTTACCTTTATAAAAAATATAAATATTTTCCTATGCAGAAATATTTTCAGTCTAGATTTTACTTCAAAACAGTGAAAGACAAAGAAGATAATTGTAGTGGTTTGTGTAAGATCAGGTTGGCAGAAATATAATAAATATATCATCAACTACACCAAATATATATCTTTTGTCTGTTTACCTTCTATATATATATATATATATGTGTGTGTGGGAGTGAATACCAGCTATCCCCCATCTTCAACAGTAGCAGTCCTGTAGTCAAAGAAAACAGACCATATATACTATACTTCAGTTTCTGAACCCAAAATATCAATCCTGAATTTTACAATATCCAACTTTTATCCTCATAGGAATTCAGGACGAAAACACCAGTAGACAGTAAGAAAAGTAAAGTTGATGACCATAGTTGAGGGTGACCCCGAAGGCTCTCTTTCCGATAGCTACTACACTGAGGTGTAGGGGAGGGTGCTACTCCTTTCCCTGAATTGCTCCACTTTACCCTCGATCCTTACCTTATAATGCTGAGTGTTAAGCAAGGCAGCATCAAGTACCATTTTTAAAGTCTTTGGTATGACTCTACCTGGGATTGAACCCAGGTCTCCTGGGCTATTGGCAAACGCTCTAACCATTATACCAACGTTCGGTAAACAATTAAAAAATACAAAAAACATTGACGTACAAAGTGTATAAGAAAAAAATTAATAATTGCATAAAAATATTTTGTAAATTACATTAAAATATATATATGTATATATATATCTTCTGCTTCTTTCTCTATTTTACTATCCTTTCCTGTTTCCCTCAATTTATATTAAAACAGATAAGCATTAGATGTATATTGTTAGTTCTTCCTTGACTCCGCTCTTTCTTTTATCAAAATTGCTTTATTTTTCTATCTTGTTACCTCACAATCAAGATGGAATAGTTCATTATTTATCTCAAGTAATAGCAAGGTAAAATTTTTGAACATATACATTCATGTTTTATTCTGTAACAGTCCCTAACCCAAGTGTTTCACCAAATCTAAAAATAGAAAAAGACCAATATGAGTCCAAAAATAACATTTCTCCATTTTGCCACTAAAATCCGGTGGGTCTGAATACCAGCTATCCCCCATCCTAGACAGTAGCAGTCCTGTAGTCAAAGAAGATACTATTTACCAACCCCTCCGCTCGGGCAGGATATGACACAAGGTCAATTTTTAAGCGGAGTTTAACAGGTTTGAATTCAGAGTTTTCCTTCTCCTAGACTAGTTGCCTCACCAAGTCAAAGAAGATAGACCTTATATACTTCAACCTCTGAACCAAAAATATCGACCCCAAATTTCATGGTGATATCCAACTTTTATCCTCAAAGGAATTCAAGACTGATAAACAAGTAAGTAATAAAAAAAATGCGAAAAACATTTATGTACACAGTGCACTGGAAACCCTTATTTTGTAAATTACATTAAAAAAAAAATCATTTCAGGATTAACCCCTTTCATCACAGTAACCAGAAGACTTCTCTGGTATGATATTTAGCTGTATTCTCAAATGAACTTGTTACACATAAACTGCTAAATTCATGCGACTCCCATAACAGCTTCAGCCTCGATACTTTTTGAAAACACTTCATACTTAGAAGTATTTAGCTAAAAAAGATATGCAAATTATTTCAATAAAAAATGAAACATTAAAAATTTTTTTTTAAAAGTGAAAAACAAAAAAAAACAAACCCTGACCTGCCACAAGGTTCCAAGTAGTGAAATGTAACATCATTTCCAATTTTAATTTCACTCCAGGTATCCTAAAATAGATAAACAAATCAAAATAAAAAAGCTAAGCTTTAAAAATAAGTCCTATTACAAAATCAGTATTTTCTATGTATAAATTAAGGCAGTATTGGGCTACATGGTACAAGCAGAGTAGAATTCCAGATGTGACAGAACTGGACTTGGTCTTTTAGAAAAGTAACAGAGCTGTGTGAGCTATGGGTGAAAGAGGGATAAGTGGATGATGTTATCATCTAACATATCTTGGGAGTATATATATATATATATATATATATATATATATATAATATCTTAGCTTTCTGCAACCACTACATTTTTTTTTCACATGTTTTAATTTACACCTCTTATTTTTGGGGTTGTTCAAGCTTTGAGCACTGAACCACAGATAAACCTGAAATTTTTGGTCAGGCTGAGGAAAACTCCGTCATGAGCATTTGAAATGTTTCAACAAGCGTATAGAGATAACACTAAGTCAGCCATACATATTTTTGAGTAGCATAAGAGGTTCATAGAGGAGGTGAAAAATGACTTCAGGAGTGGGAGACCTTCAACAAGCATAACTGAGGTAAAAGTCGAGCAGATAAAATTTTACAGAATACTTGCATTTTACAGAATTTTATAGAATTCTAGAATTTTACAAAATTTTACAGAATTTTATAGAATTCTAGAATTTTACAAAATTTTACAGAATACTTGCATTTTACAGAATTTTATAGAATTCTAGAATTTTACAGAAGTTCAAATGACAAATAACATTGTAGTCAGTTTCTATTTTCAAATCTGATGAAGCAATAAGAATTTAGCAGTCTCACCAACCAACTGATGTCACCCCACACACACATCTACTTTATTTTTAAAAGGAGGTCCATTAGCCACCAGGTTTTATCAAAACAGTAAAAGCCAAAAGTCGGCTCCACCAAGGAAAAAAGAAACAAAACAAATTCCGGAATATATACATTCCCTCATCAGGACTGTTCGAAGAACAAATAAAGATTGAGGCGATTTAGCAGGCAAAACTGGGCAAGTTGCTGAAAAATATTGCTCACTGGATTGCTCATTGATATTTAAATTCATCAAGTGTTTTCTGCTAGTGTCTTAAATAATGACATGTAAACAAAATGAGTGTAGGTATCATTGAACGAGTGCTGAAAAGTTCTCAACATGGACAAAAAGGGACTGGCTTATTGTTATATAATGGCTTCTTTGAGCAACCTACTAGATGTAGTAAACATTCACATAGGAGTGATTGACAGACAGCAGGTCGAAGTTTAAATCCCCAGGTATTGGAAACTATGAATATCTTTGTGGTTGGCTGTAGTTAGTTATGTGTAAATTAAGAGAGAATTAGATTTTTTTTTTAAAGGTGAGTTTCAGTTACCAAGCAAAACAGACATATATTTAGGAGCTTACGCAAGACTTTTCAATAGGGGGCAGGCAACAATTTCTAAAAGAATGAACAGTTTCTCCATCAACTAAACTAAGGCTACCTCACATATTTCTGTTTATGTAACTGGTCCCAAAAGAAGTCTTAACATCTCAAATAAATGTGAGAATCTTTTTGTAGCATGTTTGTCTGTTCTTTGGTCACAGGGATCAAGTGATAACCTCTTCATCTCAACAAACTTTTCTTTAATCAACTTTGTAAAGGAAGCACAATAGAACACTATGTGTATGCTAATCCACATATTCAACGCACTCGGCTAGGAAGTACACTGAAAAAGAATCAAAAAACAAATTCAATGAAAATTCAGAAAACATTATTCCCTATTTGTCATTGTTGTTTCTTTAATGGCATATCAACCTTCTTGGGTTATTTAATGCCAAATCCATCCTTCTACAAGGACAGAAATGGTGCTATTTAACCCATTACTGGGTGGATAAGGGAGTTCATACCTTTCCTAAGGGTATTTGTCTCGAAGTGAACATTATAAAGCGACAGGAGTTCAAACTGCAGTCCAGCGCTTTAACCATTTCACCACCACATGGTTGGGCTTGAGAGACTTTTCAAGATATAAGACCTATCAAAAAACAAATGTTCAAAAAGTCATACGCACCTCTGCAAATGCAATGCAACCTTCTACTAAAATATTTGGTCGGAAGTTTTTATCATTGACGGATTTTTCAACTTTGTTGTTGAGTTGATCAATGGAGGCTTGAGATAAAATGTTAAAGGGAGCACTGTCTTGATAGATACACTGAAATTAAGAAAAAATCTCTCTTTATTGCAAATTAACCAATGAAAAATATATTTGATGACTATTCATTTAGATTATATATTCATCAATTTTTCAGCTGATATTTTCTTTTGCAATTCACTTCAATCAAAAATCTAAAGAGAAAACATTAAAAATATACACACACACATGCACACAGGTTGTTCATTAAATCTTGCTTGAACTATTAGCAAGGTTTAGGATATGCCAACTGCATACTCATAATCAATTATATATATATATATATATATATATATATATATATATATATAAATACAATCACATAAACATATATATATATATATGTGTGTGTGTGTGTGTGTGTATATTTACATGTTTGAATACATGCATATTTGTACATGCGTGTATATATATATATATATATATATATATATATACAGATCTGAGTGTATGTGTAGGTGTGTGTGAATATATATATATATATATATATATATATCAACTAACTCAAAATTTAGCATGAGGGTTTTTCCTTTTTCATTTTAAAAAGAAGCATGAAACTAAAAGTCAGAGTTAAGTTAAGGAATCTGAGGTAAATAATTATTTTACTTTTTTTAGTGCTCTGCTTCCAGGTAAAAGAGCACTTTATTTTATCCATTGTTCTTGGACAAGTTTTTTTCTGCATTTGTTGTTTTATATATATATATATATATATAAATGTAGACATATATATATATCTAATAGAAATATGTGGAACACACACAGCATTACACAGAAAAGGGTGATGACTGAAATACTGAGTGAGAAATTAAATTCAGATAAAAAAAACATACTCCCAAAATTCAATATGAAAAGTGGGAAAGAAAACAAAAAAAAAAAACAAAGCAACCAATAAGTAATGTATCAAAATTCAAATCGACTAACCTGTGAATCTTCAGCTGGAATTCCTCCTTTAAGTTTCACATCTCTCTTTTCAAGTTCATCCGTAGAAACAACAATTCTGTATCCATCTTTTTCAAAGAATTCATTCACCCATTTGGCAGCCTCCTCTCCACAGTCTTCCCCTCTTATTGGTGCACCCCAAACACTGGAAAAGATTGTATTTTTTTATTAAGAAATAAGATAAAATAAAATGAAAGTCTTCACAATCCATTTACAAAATGAAATAAAGAATTCTCAATAAAAGTTCTTTGGAGATGAGAACTTGTAATACAAATTCTCCCTCAAACTGCAATAATCCAAATGAAGAGAAGAAAAAAAAAATAATCAACAAGAAATTCAAATTTGGAATTAACCCATTAACTAACTGCACACAATGTAAATTTCTGTCAACTGATCTTGTCTTAAAAGAATCTACACAGATTACATTGGGCAAGCTACAACAAAGACTGTTGTACTATCATCTGATATCTCCAACTCTCCATTAGACAAGAAAACAAAAACTATATCCAAAGGCTTGCAAACATTTTTCATTTTGGAATTATTAGACCTTATAAAAGAGAGATGTATACATTTACCCAACCCCTTCACACAAGCAAGACATGGCACAAGGTCAATTTTTAAGTGGAGTTTTACTTCTAGACTAGTTGCAATACCAAGGTTAAGGAGATCAGTCTGCCCTACTATTTACTCATAACTGGGAGAAGAAGTGTTGGATTCATACCTCTCTTTCTCAAGAGTACTTGCACTATGTGAAATGCAAACAGTCCCATCCAGGATTGAATTCAGGTCAATGATACCATTTCCTGTGATGATAACTGTTACACTATGAGTGCCTCCTAGCACAATGAAGAAAGAAATCATAACACTTGGTTTACAAAAATATAATAAGTAAGTAAAGGACTAACACACAACTAGTAAGTAAGTAAGTAAAGTTGATGACCATAGTCGAGGGTGACCTGAAGGTTCTCTTTCCAATAGCTACTACACCAAGGTATAGGGGAGGGCACCTGGATTGCTCCACTTTACCCTTGATCCACACCCTATAATGTTGAGTGTTAAGCAAGGTGGCATCAAGTAAACCATTTTTTGAGTATTTGGTATGACTCGACCTGGGATAGAACCCAGATCTACCAGACCATTGGTGAACACTCTAACCATTATGCCAATGTCTGGTATAAAAATATAACTCTCACTTTATTTTTTAAAAAGGTTGAAGCTAAGTGTGAGAGAGATAGGGAGACAAAGACAGATGGAGGACTTAGTTGGCAGAGGACTGCTACATTGACCTATAACTTCTTAGCAGTGTTGTCCCATATTCAGGGCCTTACATTTTCCTTGACAAGAAGTACTTAACCGTGGGCCACTGATCCCACTTGTTGGTCACTCGCTGATGCTCCCCAGACCTCTTGACTACCTGACCGTGTATCCAAGACTAAGACTGACTGTATCTGCTGTAGGTGTCTACATATATGATTTCACAACACCTAGTGTTTCCAGTGTGTCCTTTGGGCTGTCAACCCATGCATCAGCTTCGGTCTGTTTCCACAGGTGCATCCTGCTCAAGAAATTCCTGATTGATGGCTCTATCAAAGGTCATTTATGCAACATTAAAAGAAAAGAAAGGTGAAGCTTTTGTTTAACCTTCATTTCAATTTCATTACACTGTTTTATACTGCTAATTTATCAGGTGAAACAGAATAGATCACAATAAAAGATTTCCACAATGACCATTTTAATGTCTTTGGTTAATAAATCCTACCCATGATATCACAGGTGACATGCATAGCTGGTATAATAATAACCATGAAAATTGTAAATGACTCACCTGCAATTTAGAATTTCTGACAAATGAATGGATTTAGGTGATTTTGGCAAGAGAAGGGGTTTCATTCCTGGAGCATTCACTTGTAAATATTTTTCATCATCAACATTTGGTTGGATGAGTGCCATTTTTGGTTCTTGTCTTTGTGAAAGAAATGCATTATTTGGTCGAACCACCATCCAGCTTCTAGAGAAAGAAAGAGAAAATAGAATTGTACAAATGCGATGGAGTACCACTCTGGTATCCGGGAGGACTGGCTACATGCCAGTATGTGAATGGTAAGTGTGGAGCATTAAAATCAAATAATGATTTTGAAAACCTGACTGCCTGGGAGTTGGGTGGAAAATTGACTTGCAAGTAGCAGCCATTGAATTAGACCTGAAAAGGGGAAAAAAATTTACATCTTGATTTTAAAGGGCAATCAGCACCAAATTGTCTGCTTTAAAAAGTTATGCTCAGATTTAAAGAGTGGCTAAGATCAGATAAAGATACAAGCATGATTGTTTTCTTCATGTCTAGTCAAAGTAGGAGGAGCTTCTTTCTTTAGAGGAAATTGGCCTTTTGATTGGTCCCAGGTGGGAATGGTTTCTGCTGACTAGAACTGGATATTGCCAGAAATACATTTGATCCCTTTTTCAGAGTCGGCTGGGGTAGCAAAAGGAAAAGACGCTCCACATCACCAAAATTAAGTACTACTGAGGAAGAACTTTCTAAATGGACTCTCTTCTTTTTCTTATATATCAGAAACTGACAATAAACTTTATTAAGTTACTCAGTGGATTTGATCCTTCCTTTAAATTTGTTTCAGTTCTGATCCAACCATGTAAAGGATGGTTGGTTGGTTGTTTGGGTTTTATGGCATATCAACCATTGTAGGTTATTTAACGCCAAATCCATTTTTATACAAATAGTTAGTTCTATTTCAAACAATTCAGTGTAGCATGAGTACACAGTTTAATTATTAAAAACATTTCTATTTCAAGCTATTCAGTTTAATTAAACAGTTCTAATTCAGCTTATTCAGTTTAGTATAAGTACAGATTTTGTTTACACACAGTTAAATGTCAAAACAGTTCTATATTAAACAATTCAGTTTAGTGTAAGTAGAGTTTCAATGTCAAAAACAGTTCCGTTTCAAACAATTCAGTTTAGCATAAGTTTAAATGTGAGTACAGTTTAACTGTCAAAAACAGTTCTATTTCAAGCTATTCAGTTTAATCAAACAGTTCTAATTCAAACAATTCAGTTTAGCATAAGTATGCAGTTAGTTCTATTTAACCCAGAGATAGGGCCCTATCAGGTGCTACCATTCTGGGCCACAGTGGGCCTGGGAGCAATGGCAATGAAGGAGGGCTCCGCATTCCCCAAAGCTCCAGCATCACTGGAACCTCACCATCAGATTGTTTAGTGTCATATCCAGGACACTTGTTGGGGGGAGGGGGTGTCTTACCCCTCTGCAGAGATGCAGTCGGCGTATTCTACAGCCCCAGCTGACAGGGGCGGCATGTAAAGGATGCAAGAGATAAGAGTTACTACACCATGCAAGGGACACAATATATATATGTGTGTGGACACAACTAATTATTCTAGATGTTAATCACTAAACTTTGCCATCACACCAAGATTTCCAAGTTTTGATTGCTCAAACTAGTTTGCTAGTAAACAAAATTTGATTCTCAACAAACTGGGCTGGCTTTGAGTTACATTCAAATGATTCCCCTTTGGTTCTTCCCGACTCCATCAAAGAACTTTTTGATCCTTTGTCATATGATAATATAATAATAGAAATTGGCACTGTTGACACTTACAAAAATGTAATATTTCCACATTTTCGACCCTCTCATTTTCCCTTGATTCATATAGTTCATGTATCTTTAGGGAGACAATAAATGCTTCTCGGGTTTAAAGAGCATATCGGTTGACATTCACGAGTCAATCCACAAATTCTCTCTTGTCCTCTTCGTCTACATTCTCTGAATGAGTAAGGCATACTTTTTATTTTATCAGTGTAGATTGAACAGACCTGGTCTTGCAAAAAAAGAAAAAAGAAGAAAATTCCAAGAATACCTATGTCCATCTTTATTGATGACAATTTTTCTGGTTTATCCTGACATTGTTCCTTTCACCATTGAAATA
Source organism: Sepioteuthis lessoniana (assembly GCA_963585895.1). Classification (NCBI taxonomy): domain Eukaryota; kingdom Metazoa; phylum Mollusca; class Cephalopoda; order Myopsida; family Loliginidae; genus Sepioteuthis; species Sepioteuthis lessoniana. Next base: position 11,283 of record CAUZXS010005741.1, on the reverse strand, counting down.
TAATGCTCACATGGCTATGAACACCAAAGGAACTAAGTAAGACTGTTTACCGTTTTTGTACCCCTTTCATTTACCGTTTATTTATGGAACAGTAAGAGCCCATTTTATTCATTGGACCATGTTTATGTGTTCTTAATACTTCTTGTATTTTTATCATGTAATTATGAAATGTTCTTAGATGAGTAAAGAGCTTATCTTGTCTTTCTTTCCATGTATTCAGTATATCATTGGATATACTGATACTAATATCAGAATTTGGTGGGTGGGGATGTGATTAAATAGTCTCCCTAGCATCAACCGTTACCAATAGACCAAAATAAACACATACTGAACAGTTTTTGAGATTTTTATAGGAGTTTGTTCACTGAATTTTTAATAATAATTTAATGGCATATCAACCTTCATGGGTTATATAATGCCAAAGTCATCCTCCGTTGAAGAACAGCAGTGATACCATTTGACCCGTAACTATGGCAATAAGGAGGTTCATACCTTTACCAAGGGGAGCATGACGAGTTTGAACTCACTTACTTTGAGGCTGCAGTTCAGCGCTTTAACAATTACTCCACCAGGAGAAAAAAAAACATCCCACCAAGAGCAATGTCACATTTCTGAAAGAGGACAGACACATAAAATAAATATTACTGAGAAGCCATACAGGAAGTCTGTATTTACCCAACTGCTCCACAGAGGCAGGATGTGACACAAGGTCATTTTTTAAGTAGAGTTTATCAGGTTTGAATTTGGTGTTTTCCTTCTCCTAGATTCCACAGAGGTAATCATTTACTAAGCTTATCTTCAATTAGGATGAGGCCAGAGTACTGGGCATCTAGTAAGTATCCAAATCTCCACGGGAGATACCCAGAGAGCCGCAGAGGTAGTTGCAATTCATATGTAATTTAAAATTGTTTCAATAATGACTATCATTAGGGACTCAGACGTAAAGTGCAAGTCAGAAAGAATTATCAGTAAATCAAATTTTTAAATTGTTATAGACAAACTTTATTGACTACCTGATGGTCATAAACAAGTGAAACTGAGTAACAACTAAAAAATGATATAATTCGAAAATTTCATTTGCATTTTCACTGTGATATTGAGAACTCTGAGGTTTTTATTTGCTGATCAATCAATTTATTTTTTTTCATAATTGACAGTTTATCATTATTTAATGTGTGTATGTGTGTGTAAGAGAGGGAGAGAGAGGGATAGAGAGAGATTAAAACAAAAGTTGAGAACACCTGGTACAAGTAATGAGAGCACTGAAAAATTTTGCACACATGATTTAGTAATTTATGGAGCAGGAGTTCCTTATTTTACCAACATCTTCTGAAAGATGGATGCTTTTAAATATCTTCTTTTACTTTCTTTTTTTAATGAGCTAGGAGGGTGAAATTAAAAATCTTTAGGCACAACCAAAATTTATAACCATTAAAAATATTGCGAGAAGTTTGACTGTAAAAAAAAAGAAAAGAAAGTACAATAGAACAAAAAAAATGTACAATAAACAAATTTCCAGTTCCGATATTTGGTTAGATTTCTTTGTTTAATAGCATATCAACCTTCATGGGTTATTTAATTCCAAAGTCATTTATGTAGAAGAACGGTAGTTGTACTATTTAACCCTTAGCTGGGGTAAATAAGGGAGGGATCATACCTTTCTTAGGGTATTAGTCTAAAAGTGAATGTAATAATGTGACTGGAGTTTGAACTCGCTTACTACGATGTGTAGTAAGTTAGCCACTACACTACAGAACTCTCCCTCTCTATAAATTATTACTATTAAGTAGGAATACTTGAAACCATACAGATGTGTGCAAATTATTTGTCTTAAGATTAATTACTTGAAGGTATAATTGTTTACTGAGGATTATTATTATTGTTACTATTTACTTGAAAGCTTATAACTGTGTGAAAACAAATGAGTATTATTGAATAGAAGTGATTACTTTAAAACATAATTGGATATAAATTTCTAGTATAAGAGAGGTTTCATTTAGTTTCACGGCATATCAACCATTGTTGGTTAAGTAATGCCAAATCCTGTTTTAACATATTGTTATATAGTGGTAAGGAAAAGATACACAGTGAAATAGAGTTAATTATTTATTAACTCAGAGTGAACCTGCCTGAGAGTGATGGCAAAGAGGAGGTACTCTGGATTCACCAAAGCTCCAGCATCCCTGGAACCTCACCATAAGATTGTTTAGTGTTATATTCAGGACACTCATTGGAGGGGTCTTACTCCTTTGCAGAGATATAGTTGGAGCATTCGATGACCCTAATCGACTGGGCCAAATATTAGATAGGAATACTTGATAAAAATGCTCTTAAGAAACTACACACAAAAAGTATGTAAATATAAATGTAGAATGAACGTGATTCCCTAATCTCTTGGAATGAAATAACTCTAGATGGGTTGACATGCCATTAAAATTGAGCAGTCAGTCATTGATGCCATATAACTGTGAGCAAAAAAATTATTATTATTATAATAGACAAAAAATATTGACTTATCATCATAATCGTAAATTTACAAATGAATCAAATTACAGCATTGAATAACCCATAAGGAATTGATATGCCATTAAAAAAAATAACCCAAACATAACCTTTCTCCCTCTCCTCTCCTTTCTTTTCTTCTTTCATTCCTCATTTTTTATGTCTATTATAATCAAAGATTTATAAAAAAAGTAAAGTTGGCGACCTTAGTCAAGGGTGACCCAAAGGCTCCCTTTTCAATAGGTACCACACCGAGGTGTAGGAGAGGGTGCTACTCCTTTCCCTGGATTGCTCCACTTTACCCTTGATTCTTTATAATGCTGAGTGTTAAGAAAGGCGGCATCAAGTACCATTTTTTTGAGTCTTTGGTATGGCTTGACTTGGGATTGAACCCAGGTCTTCCGGACCATTGGTGAACACTTTATTCATTAGGCCAATGGCCTGGTTTATAAATAATTATCTCCCTTAGAGAATGAGGATGCCTAATAGGGTGTCACATGACAGTCTAAGAAACTCATTTTTACCTCCATTCTTTGAATAGGTGTGACATGTCTCGGACCTTAGTGGCAAATGGTAGAGTCATGTTGCTATTTTATTTCCCCATCACGTAAGCCCTTTTCTATTTTTGAACCCCTTCAACATACTGCTTGTTCATGGAAAAATATGTGCATGATTATTGAGAACATGTTTGTTTATTCATTCTTCATAATACCATTGGTATGTATATCATGAATATAAATGGTTAAATGTTATCGTATAAACAAATGCATTTATCTTGTCTTTCCTTTTGTTGTAATCAGTGTCAGTATATCATGGATAAACTAAGGCTAATTTTCGTCCTGGGTGAGTAGGCACTCAACTAAATATCTTCTTTAGCACCAAGCAATCAATATTGGGATCAGTGAGATACTAAGGGGAAGTACTTAATATAGGGTAAAGCATACCAATCAGTACTATTAAACAAATGAAACCAAACCTTTAATTTTCTTTTGAATATATCTAATGTCAGTTTTTCATCTGGTACACTCATACAGTACTTGATAGTAACTGTTGTCAGAATTAAGTTTTAAAAAATGAGTTACATTAGTCTGTGACACAAACATTTGTTTATCTCAAACAAACAGGATCTAAGTTGAAGCAAAAAATGAGTAATTTTGATTCCTCCGGAGAAAAGAGAAAGGACGATGACCTTAGGTTTTCAACAAATTCAAGATTTCACTTCCTCTTATTCATTATCCCATTTTAAAGTTAAATTAGATAATCCATGAAGCCATTGGATTCTTGTTGAAACAGCTGTCCATGATGATATTTGCTTCTATTTAGGATGAAGTGAAGGATTCTTATTAGCATTTTCCAGTTAACAGTCATCCCTGATGATACTGATGCTTCAATTTGAGAAGGAGTGAAGGATTCTAATTAGCACTTTATAGTTAACAGCTGTCCATGATGATATTGATGCTTCTATTTAGGAAAGAGTTATTGGTTGGTTGGTTATTTTGTTTTACAGCATATCAACCCTTTTTGGGTCATTTAATGCCAAATCAAGTCATTTTGATGAAACTTAGTTTTAGTTTTGTTTTGTTTTATGGCATATCAACCACTGTAGATTATTTAATGCCAAATCCATCTTTATACATATAAACAGTTCTATTCCAAACAAGACAGTTTAGCATAAGCACACAGTTTAGTTCTATTTGACCCATTGATAGGACCTTATCAGGTGCTACCACTCCGAGTCAGAGTGGAGCTGGGAGTGATGGCAATAAAGGGGTACTCCACATTCCCCAAATCTCCAGCATTATTGAGACTCACCATCAGTTTGTTTAGAGTCATATTCAGGGCACTTGTTGGGGGAGTTAGTGTATTCTACAGCCCCAGGAAACTGGGACAATGAAAGAATGAAGGGTTCTAATTAGCATTTCATAATTAACAACTGTCCCTGATGATACTGATGCTTCTATTTAGAAAGGAGTGAAGAATTGCATTTCATGGTTATTAGCTGTCTATAATGATATTGATTCTATTTATATTGGTGAGATCCAAGCAATGATTGACAATGATCCCAGCAAGTCAATCAAGTCTATAGCCAGGAAGATGGAAGTTACTTATTAGGTAGGTAGTACATAAAGACATTCAGTATTTCTCAGATGTGATGAGAAAGGGTTAATTTTTATCACAAGCCATGTAGGACAAGTTGAAAGACTGTCCTGCAAAGCTTTTGAATAAATCAAAGCATACCCTTTGCCTTGGTTTTTCTCAGATGAGAAAACTTTCTGACAGGATCAGATGGTGAACTCACAGAACAACTATTGGCTTGTTCTGTGCTCACAAGGCGTATCAACAGTGAAGAAAACAAAACATCCTGTTCACATCATGGTGTTTGAAGCTGTCACTAGCGAAGATGACAATACACTTCCATACATTTAGCCACATGGCCTCAGACTCAACACAGAGACCTATATAAAGTGCCTGGATAAGGTATTGCTCTCTGAATCAAGAGGTTGGGTGCTGGAAGTCCCTACATATGCTACAAAAGCAAGAGAAGAACTCACTGCTGACTGTAAAAAAGTATCTATGACCAAACCACTTCTAAAATTTGGCCACTTAACTTCTCAGACTTCATTCTTCTTGATTACTAAGTGTTGTAGAAGTCATTGCTCTAACGTGCAGAATAAACAAGAATAACAACACTTACTGACTCAGTGGCCCCAGCTAGCATCTGGCTGGTAGACAAAAAGTAGAACGGGCGGTAACTCAATGAAACATGACTCAAGCAAGCTGGTGTATATATACACTAATATGCCCACTCACTGGGCTAGCAGCTAATCACTGTGCAGGGAATGGACTTGGCCACCTTCGAATGTAATTCAATCTACAGTATTTCAAGATATAATCATATAGTTTTCATAAATATATCTCAAAATGACATGACAGAGTTATTTTCATTTTTGCGTAATGTACGAAAAAATTTAAGAATCACACTCAGCATATATATGTATAAACACACAAACATACACAGATACATACATACACTATATACATACATACATAGAAATACATATATATATATATATATATATATATACACACACACACACATACATATATATATACACACACATATGCATATATATACACACATATATATAAACACATATATACACACACTTATACATATACACACACCCACACATATATGTATATAATGTAGGTATGTGCATGTATATGTATGATATATAGTGGAGGTATGTATATATGTGACATGACGTGCAATTGAGTACTTAATAAATATGTAAAAATTAGAATTTATGAAATTTATTCTAATTAATGCATATACATATCACAAAAACAAAAAAGATCCTTAAAATAAGTATCTTTTTGTTCAAGGCTTATATTGACCTAAAAAGCTGGTTGATCGTTCCTAAAGGTCAGTCACATGCAAGACAATTGTTTTTGATTTTAAAGGTCAGTTAAGTGTGAGACAGTTGTTTTTGATTTTAAAGGTTAGCAAATTTATTTAATTTTTCGGTTGTCAGCTAACTTCACCAATCACAATGATGAAACGGGTCATTTCGTAAAACATATTTTTCTAGTCTTTTTCTTGAAGGTCAACGTCAAAAGAGAGATTTAATTTTGTTCCACCCTAAATAAAGGTGAGCTGAGCATGGCTCATCCAGTCAGGTGAGGCTGAGAAGTTTTTGCTCAACCCCACTGCTCTAAACCTGTTCCCATTAGTCAAAACCTCTAAAAAGGGTTTTCCCTATACCTGTAAGATATAATCTTGAACTAGGATTGGCCGACCAATCGGAATATGACTCCTATTTATCTCTTATTGGACAATTAGTCCAGATATTGACATATAAAAAATGGGATAAGAAAATAAATCCTCAGAGAGCATGAGAAAAGGGACCAAGAGAAAACTAAAGCCTGCCAAAGAAGCATCTCTTCTATTCTAGACCCGAGACACTCCAAACAACCTTCAGACGTTATAAAAATTCAAAGTCCCAGACTTTAGAGACGTTAGTGTCACTCTAACTGCACCTCATATTCTTTCTTCTTCTGTTTGCCAGGAAAGCAAACATCGTTCGTTATTATTTATTGTCTCACAAACGTGTTTCAATAAAAACAGATTTTTGTTGTTGTTAAACAACAGCTTTTCTCTATTCTCTGAGTTGTTAGACAATCTAGCCATGCATATTATCTGACCGTCAGAAGAAGATCCGGCTGAAATGGGTCAACCCTCCTCCGTAGATCTTTCAAACACAGCGTGGGCATGAAAAAATTTGACAAAGCAAACAGTGGGAAGCTAATGTGATAGTCATGAAAAAATATTCACAAGTAATGTGACCAGTAGTCACACTACATTGGACTCCATGACTAGCATAGGACCACATATGTGTATGTATAAATACATAGTGTATATATGTATATGAATATATATATATATATATATAGAGAGAGAGAGTAAGTATACATATATATATATATATATATATATTTATATAGTGTAGGTAGGTATAAATACATATATATAGTGTAGGTATATATATATAGTGTTAGATTGTATATATACATATATATACACACACAAATATATATATATATATATATATAAACACACATAAACAAATATACATACATACACACACAGTCATATACACACACACATATATATCCATATATATATATACAAAAACACACACACACATATGCATATATATATATATATATATATACACACAAACATGCATGCATTAAAATATATATATATACAAACACACACACACACACACACACATATATATATATATAAACACACACACAAACATATATACATATATATATATAAACACACACACACACACACATATACATATATATATATATATAAACACACACACACACACACACACATATATATATGTATATATATAAACACACACACACAAACATATATATATATATGTATATATATATAAACACACACACAAACATATATATATACAAACACACACACACACAAACATATATATAAATATATATATATATATAGACGCAAATGCATATAAATATATATATACAAATACACACACATGCATATAAATATATACAAACACATACATATGTATATAAATATATACAAAAACATACATATATATATATATATATATATACAAACACACACACACATATATATATATATACAAATACATAAACAAACAGCTATATCCAAACATTTTTTGGAAGTTGAAAAATAAGGGTTTAACCCTTGAAATTCAATGGTGAATATTGAAAAGATCTACTACTCCAAAGTGCTTTGATGGTAGATGTAATTTAAGTCTGGAAGAAAAGATACAGTATATGCTATAATCTGAACCTGATAACTTATTAAAATCAGAGATGTGATTTAATAGCCAGATGTAGGCATAAAAATAAATTTAGACTATTTTCAAAAAATTAAGTGAATAATTAAGTTAATAAATGAATAGAAAATGCTTAACTAAGATTTATTGAATTGGAAAAAGATATTGGAATTAGTAATTTATATAAATGAGCTTTATTCTATTATTGTTATTTGGGGTTGTTTGACCATAATTAACATAAGTTTTAGTTATAGAGGATGTTTTAAGGGAAAAAAAAAATACTAAATTCAGATTGTCTGAATAATCTTGTTATAAATGTTTGAAGTTTTGACATGTTTTACTGTAACTGTTATTGTTGTCTCTAGTTGATTTGAAGTAAAATGACACCAGATGTAGTTTTACTTGCCATAATTCTTGCTACTTATTGTTACTGGAAGGTTTAGGAAGGCTTTAATACATAGTAGAAATTAGCTGTTTTTTTCTTTTTGGTATAGTTGTAGATGTGTCAAATTTATTTTATTTTCATCTTGTATTTGATCTGATGGAGTCCTATTGATTTTTTTTAAACATTGAGTTATATCAATGCTTTAAACTTGATGGAAATAAATTTATTATCCGAATGTGACCGATAGTGGGTTAAAAAAAAAAATGTATATTCATACATACATACCTACACTATACTATACAAGAACGAATATATATATATATATATATATATATATATATATATATATATACACACATTCATATATACATACCTGCACTATGTATAAATATATATTAAAATATAAATAGCAACACTACTCATATATATATATATATATATATATATATATATATATATATATATTTCATAAATACACACCTACACAAGATATATATACATATATATACTCATTTGGAAAAAACCGGTCACATGAGGATTATAAATTAATTACCATCCTGTAATGTATTCTCCATATAAACCAAAATAATACCAAAAAAAAAAATATATATTCATATATGAATACATACATTATATACATACATATATATATATAATCATGTATAAATACCTACATTATACGTATATATAATGATATATAAACAGCTATATTATATACATACAGACCTACAATGTATATATTCATATACACACCTTTACTATATACATATATATATATATATATATTCATATAAAAATACCTACACTCTATGCATATACATATATATATTCATTCATATATACATACCTACACTATATACATATATACATATATATATATATATTCCTTCATATATACATACCTACACTATATACAGATATATATATATATTCATATATACATACATACACTATATACATATATATATATATGTATTCATTCATATATACATACCTACACTATATACATATATATTCATATATACATATATACGTACACTATATATATATATATATACGTACACTATATATATATATATATATATATATATATATATATATATATATATATACATGCACTATATGTATATTTACCTACACTACATATATATATATATATATATATATATATATATATATACCTACACTATACATATATATGTTTATATATATATATATATATATACATACCTACACTATATATATATATATATATATACATACCTACACTATATATATATATATATATATATATATACATACCTACACTATATATATATATATATATATACACATATATACATACCTACACTATATATATATATATATATACATATATACATACCTACACTATATATATATATATATATACATACCTACACTATAGATATATATATACATACCTAAACTATAGATATATATATACATACCTACACTATAGATATATATATACATACCTACACTATATATATATACATACATACCTACACTATATATATATATATATATATACATACATACCTACACTATGTATATATATATATATATATATATATACATACATACCAACACTATATATATATCATCATCATCATGTCGCGCCGCCTGCGCGGATATCCCTGACCGTCTCTCGCCATTTCTCCCTATCATTCATCGCCTCCGGCAGGTCTTCAGGGTTACATCCCGTGTCCTCACACAGCTGCTGTATGTAGGTTCGTGCTGGTCGTCCCACTCTTGCACATCCATGTGTGGGGGTCCACAGGAGTACATCGCTTATGAGCTCGTCCTTGCTTCTCCAGCAGTGTCCTGCGTGTCTGGTTCGTCGAACTTGTAATAGTTTTTGTGATGGGGGGCAAGTGTCCGTATAGTTGGAGTCTCGCCAGGACTTGTTTAATACTGCTCTCAACATTCTTGTATAATTTCCGTCCAGCCTCCTTTCCAGCCGCTTCGTAAGCGTCCATGTGGTGCATCCATATAGCAGTATCGACACAACCGCTGCCTGGAAGAAACTGCGTTTCATTTTATCAGTTAGGTCCGACTTCCATATGATCGAGAGCCTATCGATAGCTGTCCATGCCTTCGTCAGTCGTGTGTCGATGTCTTTCTCGGTTGATGAGACGCTGCTTCCTAGGTAGGTGAATTTGTCGACTAGTTTCAGAGAGGCTCCGTCTAGTGTGGCAATGTTGCCCGTTTGGTTGTAACACATATATTCGGTTTTGTTTGCATTGACATGGAGGCCAATGCCAGCTGCGGCTCGTTCCAGACTATGCAGTAGTGTCTCTGCTTGATTAGGCGTATTCGCTAGTAACGCCAAGTCATCAGCGTAGTCGGCGTCCGTGATTGTTTTTGCGGGGTACCTTTTGCTTCTTCTCTTAGTCAGCTGGAAGCCATTTTCTCTGATTTTGTCGATCGAAGTCCTAAGCACATAGTCTAGACAGATGATAAAGAGGTACGGGGCTAGTGTGTCTCCTTGTAGTACTCCTGCAACTATGTCGAAGTATTCCGTGTCTCCATCTGGTGAACGTATTTTCACTTTGGTGTTTCTGTAGAGAATCATTATCGCTGCTACGGTTTCTTTTGGTAGGCCGTATGCTAGTAGGATTTGCTCCATCTTCCCTCTGTGTATGGAATCGAATGCCTTGGTAAAGTCGACAAATAGTAATGTCGCCTGTAAGTTTTTTGCCCGAACGCCTTCCAGGATTCTACGGATGGTCAGTATTTGTGAGGTCGTGGATCTATTTCTCGGTCGTGGATCTATTTCTCCGGAAGCCATTTTGGTTTTTCCTAAGGATGTTGTCTATTTTGGGTTCTATGCGGTTTCGTAGTAGGGCATTGTAGATTTTGGCTGCTATGGATGTAAGTGTTATCCCTCGGTAGTTCTTGGCTAGTCCAAGGTCGCCTTTTTTAGGGAATGGAAGGATGCATCCCTTCGTCCATCGTTCTATCCTATTTTGACTATAGACTGCGTTGCATTGCCGGAGCAGTATATCGTCG